>VZTD01005864.1:0-25604 GCA_013397725.1 Rhagologus leucostigma | reverse complement strand
GCGGAGGCAGGGCAGCTGCCTCCCGGCAGAGCAGGGGAAGGGGGGCTTGGGGTCCCGGGCCCCCCTGAGGCACCCAAGCAGATGGTGAAAGGGTCCCTGTGCAAACGGCCGCTCCAGCGAGCGAACTCCACTCACGGTAGAAAGGAAGGCAGCAGAAGGCAGGACCCCGCAGGATGGTGAGTTCTCTCTACAGCGACTGCAGCCTCTCCTTCCCCTCTGAACGCCGGAAGAAAGAAGAAACTAGGCACTGTATCCAACCCCTTTTCTCAGTTCAAAATCTCGCGACATTTTCCTCCCTCACCAGAGAAGAAAAAAAGTAAAAGAGGACAAACTGGCCTCCCCCTCCCATGGCCATGTCCTTTGTCTTCCTTAAGCACCCATCAATTGTCCCGTAGCATGGGGAAAAAATTCTTTAAGAGGGAAAGAAAGGAACAAACAAACAAACAAACAAAAAACTCCTAAAAACCCCCAACAAAGACCTATAGTGTTTTCTCAGATTTAAGAGAGCGTGGTAAGTTGTCTCATTGGACAGTAAATCATCTGCGGGAAAATCTTTGCATGTCTCAAACCAGAGATCTAGAAATATATGTTGTCTTTTACGCATGACCTATTAGATATCAATTTAGATTTAATCACGTATTAGAAAAATAATTTCCTTTATTTACTTTTAATAAACTTTGAGGAAAGATTTGTGAATAAATTGTTGCTGGGCAAAGGTACCATTAGAGATATATGAAACTCTCTGGGGAAAATACTGAGAGTTGGCAACTGACAATTTTGCCCTTTTTTTCCTATGTTGCACCAGAATATCAGAGAGAAGTTTAATTCAGATTTCTCCTTGTAGGAGCTCACCCAGCAATAGGCTGTGTAAACCAGAAATACAGCCATCAGTGTCCATTCTTTCATGGGAAGGAATGCAGCAGGTTTCCTTTCATCAAAGGCCTCCCAGAAACAGACCTGCTTTTGAGTTTTAATGACATAAATGAATCAGACTGGAACAGCTTCACATTCCTTGAGGATATCTGAGGGCTTTTGTTCTTGCCTGCCAGAGGGCTGCCTGTCTCTCAGGAATGCTGCTGGATGCAAGTAGTGCTTCTCCACCATCCTGTGCCTTCCTGTCCTCACAAGGACACAGGTGCTCTCGCTCCCTGGCTGCTGATGGGCTGCCAGCTGCCTCCGCACTTTGTTTCATCAGGTGGAGCTTGCCTTTGATCAGTTTCCCCTTTTACCTGAGCAGTGCTTGCCCTGCAAGAAACTATGTTTCTTAGGGATGTGTTGATTGTTTGCTTAATGCTCTTAATAGCTGCTGCTGCCAGAAAAAAATCTTGAGTCTCTTGCTCTGTTCTGTCCTCCTTTCTCCGTGGATCCTGTCCAGAAGACAGTCTTTTATTCAGACTTGCCTTATTCAGCTCTGGACTTGTTCACTATGCACAGGAGTTACATAGGAGTCTTTCTCCCACTCTCCAGTGGTTGCTAATAACTAAAGAAAGTAGCAGAAGCAGACTTTCTGCCCTGCAAAACTTATCAGTTAAGATTCGGTGGGAGCCCTTACAGGTCAGTGTTAGCAGCAGAGTTTGGAGACCTTATTTCAAAATGTATGGTTTCAAAATTGCGTGGTTGCTTTTCAAGCTGATGGTTTCTCTGTGGAGGTATGAGCAGTGGTGGCTGTGTTGGGGTGCTCTTCTTTTAGCACTTGGAACCCTAGCTGTGAGACTTAAACATCCATCTACTACTTACAGCTCTTAAAGCTTCATGAAGTGGCTTCAGTTGCCTTCTGATTTCTCAAGAACAGAGAAAGCACTGAAGCCCTTTTCAACAGTAGGATTAGATGTTGCGTCTGGAAAGAAAGAAGAATGCAGAAGCATATATCCAAAGGGCTTTGTGAGTTTCAGTAGAGATGTGCTAGTTTGTGGCAGCTAAAGATGCAGCTTGCAGATATTTTTGGTTTGGTTTTGGTTGCTTTTATGCCAAAAAATAAAACCTTCTTTTTCTAGCTATTACAGTAGTAGTACATCATCACTGGCATCTGCTGGTTCCCGTGCTGTGATTTACACACTGAAGGAGGAAAGGTGGGAAAATGGACTTTAAACTTCTTCCACTTGGTGGGATTATGATGTTGAATTGCTAAATGCATAATAAATCCCTTCATTCTCAGTGTAGTCTTTCCTCATGCTGTTACTCTCATAGAACCATCAAGGTTGGAAGAGACCTTTAAGATCATCAAGTCCAGCTATCAACCCAGCACTACCACTGTAGCCCTAAACCACTACACCATCTCACCCACTGCCAGATCCAGACACCTCTTAAACACCTCCAGGAATGGTGAATCCACCACCTGCCTAAACAACCTTTTCCAACGCCTGACGATCCTAACAGTGAAATTTTTTTTTCTACTATTTAATCTGAATTTCCAGTGTCTCATCTTAAGGTCATTTCCTCTGGTCCTCTCACTGTAGGCATGGTAGGGACTGGCCCCCACCTCACTACAACCTCCTTTCACATAGTTATAGAGAGTGATGAAGTTCCCCCTGAACTTCTGCTCGAGACTAAACAAATCCAGATCCCTCAGTTGTTCCTCATTAGACATGTTTTCTAGACCTTTCATGACCTTGCACTTTCTGGACAGGCTTCAGTGACTAAATGTCCTTTGTGAAGTGAGGTGCCCAGAACTGAATGCAGTACTTAAGAACCAATGCTGAGTACTGGGGGATGATCACTTCTCTAGTCCTTCTAGCTACACTATTCTTGATACAGGCCATACATCATTTATCATTTACGTGCCATTTACCTTCTTGGCCACCTGGGCACACTGCTGGATCATACTGAGCCAGCTGTCAACCAGCACCCCCACATCCCTTTCTGCTGAACAGCTCTTGAGCTCCTCCTCCCCAGGCTTGTAGGACTGCATGGGATTGCTGTGACCCAAGTGCAGGACCCAGAACTTCACCTTATTGAACCTCATGCTGCTGTCCTCAGCCCGTTGATTGAGTCTGTCCAGGTCTCTCTGCAGAGCCTTCCTACCCTCAAGCAGATCAACACTCCCACCCAACTTAGTGTTTTCTGCAAATTTACTGAGGGTGCCCTTAATCCCCATGTCCAGATCATCAATAAAGATGTTTAACAGGACCAGCCCAAACCTGAGCCCTGGGGAACACAGCTAGAAACTGCTTGCAGTTCTCTCATTATTCTGGGATGGGCTCACAGACTTGTGAGTGTGTGACTGGCATAGCAGATCACTAACCATCTCCTCCTGGATTATGGAGGCTTCACTCACCTCCCCATCATCAACTTCCAGCTCAGGAAGCTGGGTATCCTGAGGACAGCTGGTCTTGATACTGAAGACTGAGGTAAAGATGGCATTAGGTACCTCTGCCTTTTCCCTGTCACTACACTACCCTCTGCATTTAACAAATGGAGACACTCCTTGACCCTCCTTTTGCTGCCAATGTATTTGTTGTTTTTAACCATAGTGGCCAAATCAAGTTCTAGTTGGGCTTTTGCCCTTCTAGTCTTCTTCCTACATGACGTTGCAACATCTCTATAGTTCTCCCAAAATACCTCACTCTCCTTCCAGAGGTGATATATTCTATTTTTTTCCCCTAAGTTCCAGCATAAGTTCTTTGTTTAACCAGGCTGGTCTTTTTCCCTGACAACTTGTCTTTATACACATTGGGACAGCCTGCTCCTGAATATTTAACAATCCATTTTAAAGCACATACAGCCTTCCTGGACTCCTTTGCCCTTCAGGACTCACAGAGTCTCATGACACCCCACCTGGTGTACAGCATCCAGCTCTAGGCCCCCCAGTATCAGAAGGACATAGACTGCTGGAGCACTGGAGGAAGCCATGAAGATGATCAGAGGGATGGAGCATGTCTCCTATGAGGACAGGCTGAGAGAGTTGGGGTGGTTCAGCCTGAAAAAGAGAAGGCTCCAGGGGGACCTTATAGCAACCTTCCAGTACCTAAAAGGGGTCTACACGAAAGCTGGAGAGAGACTTTTTACAAGGGCATGTAATGATGGGACAAGGGGTAATGGATTTAAACTTTTAGAGAGAATGTTTAGTTGCAAGGAAGAAATTCTTCATTATGAGAATGGTGAAGCACTGGAACATGTTGCGCAGAGAAGTTGTGGATACACTATACCTGGAAGTGTTCAAGGCCAGGATGGACAGGTCTTTGAATACCTGGTCTAGTGAAAGGTGTCCCTGCCGTGGGGTTGGACTAGGTGCCATTAAGATCTCGTTCAACCCAAACCATTCTGTGATTACAAACAGCAATCTCTGAACTGTGACATGAATGGGATGCTTGAAATTGAACTCACTAAGAAATATTATGGGTAGATAAGGTATAAACATATGTAAAGCAGTGCCTTTGAAAACTTCATGGTTTTGCAGAAAATCTGGAACAATATTCAGCATTTATTGCATATCCTCAGCTTCCTCTGCAAAGCAGCATGCATCCCGTCAACAGCACGTAAGACCAACTTTTTCTTGAAGTAAATGGTGAAGAAGCAGCTGATTTCATTGGGAAAATATGAGCTTTGGTGGCTGAAGATGATCTGGCAAGTGTTAGAGTGCCACTGTTGAGTTACCTGTTTCCCCATCTCATCTGTATGTACTTTACAATATTTTTAGAATTCCTTAGTTGAAAAATGTCAGATAGGGAACAGCTGGTTCTGCCTGTGACAGTATACCGATCTGATTAAATTTTATTTATGTGGCCATCATAAGCAGGAAAACAGAGAACTCTTCAATTCCAGAAGCACATTCTACATAGAGGACTTTGTCCCTTAATACTTTACCTCACAGAAGACAGAAGGGTTTAAAAAAGTCCATCAGAAAACACCACTTTATTAGGAAATGTGTAAATATATTGGTTTTCAAGTGGAAAATAATAATATGCTAATTAGTTTCTGGAGGTGAAAGAGGCACAAAGGCATTCTTTGGTCTTGGTTTTAGTCCTCATGAAGGTTCTGAGTTTCAAAGTTTGAACTGAAGCCCTGTTTGCTCTGAGAGCAGAACAGACCTACCTTCAGTCATGTTTAAATGCAGCTGCTGCCCCCTTTTTTCTCATTTGGCTTTCTTGATGGATATAGACAGGGATATTATGTCAAAGAAACATATGGGAAAACCTCTCTGTAGACATCTTAGGTCCAAATTTCACTTTTCTCATGGTTGTCACAGTTCATAGAAGGACTAGTAAAGTCTCACTTGTCAGCAAGTGGATGCTGGTTATGTGCTGGAGGTAGGAGAGCAGCCTAGAGATTCCTGGTTTGGGTGAGCTGTGGGTATGGATGTTTTGATTAGTTTTGAAGTTTGTCAGGGTCTGGTTGCTCCATAATATTGTTCTTCATGTAGAGTGAAGAAGGGCTCAATTTTACCAGTAAACTAACTTGTTTTATACTACCTGTGGTATAGTCCATGAAGGAGCAATGGGAACAAGCGAAGTGTTACCAGCTGCTAGTCTCACACCTGACAAATGGACAGAGGAGAGAATATATTCAAATAAGTAGAAGAACAGAACCTTCAGAGAAGGTAATAAAAAACGATGATGTTTGTAATTGTATTTATTCAGTAAATTGATACATTTTGCCACAGTCCTGCTGTAACTTTGTTCCACAGACTGACTTTCTTTTGAATCTTAAGTCAATATAGGAGTCCTGTAAGTAACAAAAGAGGGAAGAGTTTGTGTTTGATAGTAAAATGTTGACCAAGAAATAATATACACTTTGGTTTTTTCCATAATCATAAAAGAGCTTTTATTCTTCTGAGAATAGTAGAAATGAAGTACATTCAGCCCAAAAAGCTTACTTCAGCAGTCATAAAAACACCACAATCTGTCATAGAAGAAGGGGTCTCCCTTTGTAGTATTAAATTCAGTGCTTTTCAAATATCACTGCTATAGAGCTTGCAGTCCTGCAAGAAATTAAAAAAGTTATGTTTATGAAGATGAATTTAAACCTTAACTCAAAGTGAAAGTTAAGAGTCTATATCTGGAATTTTTTTTAAAACTGACTTGGTGGGATAGGAGTCCATACAGAAAGAAGCAAAACTTTATGGAAGACATCACTGAAAAATGCATGTGTGTTTTAAAAGCTGTGAGGAGAGGTCATCTCCTAATCTGCCAGCTTTTGGTGGATTCAAACACTATATGAAATCCAACTCAGACCATGAAAGGATTTTTATTTAATGTATTTCTGTTTCTTCCAGCAATTCACATGAAATTTTCCAGTTCCAGTCTTTATTGTCTTGTTTCCTCAAAAATCACTTCAGCCTCTTCAAAATCCTAGAAAAGGTCTGACTCTGATCCTGACTGGCAGGCGACGGAAGCTTGAGGTTCACATATTAGGGCTAACCTACTAAATACTACAGAAACAGTGAAGCCTCTACAAATGCAAATTGCACTCATAGTACCGGGAATTTGGATAAAGGAGAGCTTTTCTAGAAGGGCTTGTTTAATAATGTTTCGTAAGGATTCATAAGGCTGTTTCTGATCTCCTGAACTGTGCTATACTAGAAAGCATTGATACCAGTGTGTTTTCAGGAGTGAAATTAGAATGCAGTTCCTGGCCTTTGGAGTGGTATTGGTGGTGTTGGATTTTTTTTTTTAAATTTGTTTTTTCTTTGTTTTCTTTGATTAAACTAGGTTTTCCAAGTAATTGGTAGCTTAAGAAAAGTTTAGCCCCATGATGATGCAAAAATTTCCTCTGACAGTCTTCAACCCAGAGTTGTGCTTAAATCTGAATTATAGATGAGCAATAATCCTTTCTCCAGCAGACCCAAGCCTTTGCCAAAATTTGTTTGGAACTGTCTTGGATATTTGAAAAGCAGATTAAATTTGAAGTTGAATATAAATACAAAGAAACCAGAACTAAAATTTTGCAATAGATCAAGAATGCAACTCAAACTCTGGTGAAACTCATTCTAATTAACTCAACCAACTGACTTCACTGAAGTCAGGATTCTTCAAAACAATTCGTAATTGGGGACTTTTGAATTTTTCTGGCAAAGAAGATGAGTGCAGAGTTCTTGGAGAGACATGGATCTATATGGTTGTCAAGGAGAGGTTTGAAAGGCTGTGTCTCTGCCAAGAATTCCAATTCATGTCACAGCAGTCTGACTTGCCTTCTTTGGGAGGACTTCTATGCCTGTCACTCAGTTATGTGGGATGGAGAAGTTCACGTGAGCTTAGGCATGCAGCAGAAGATTTCTTGTCAAGAGAGATGTAGGAGACAGTTTAGTTTTTAAGATACATATAGAAATGTATGACAACAATGTATGTACAAACATCCTGAACAGCTATTTGTGTCATTTGTTTCATATGACACTATCTGTGTGTAGTGGTTTTGTGTTCAACCCACCACCCTGTGTCATCACTTTAGGAGTGATTTCTTACACTAATAGACGTAGATATTGTTGATGCACGAAACTCCTAGCCAAGACAGAAAGTTCCACAACATCCATCTGTAGCATGAATCCTGGCTTGGTACAAAGCTCATTTCAACACCAAGATTAGCACAAGTTGGACATAAGATCTGTGTAATTTTTAACAGCTAAGGCTATACAGGGCCCTTGAGCTATAGCTGTGGCAGGCAGGGCCGAAGAACAGAAGCAGAGCATTAACCTCCTTACAAGGCTGAGCAGTTCAGATGATTGCTGTAAATGATGCTCAGATCACACTTCTTCCCATGCCTCTTGTGGAGCAGCTGGTTTTCAGGGATGTAGGGGCAATACTTGTAGGGAGCCCACTTGTAAGGTGCTGCTACTTGTAATGTTTTTTCTGTTTCTGTACTTCTTTCTGGTCGGACCTTTCATCAAAGAGATGGGACTATCACGGTTATACACGATTTATTACTTCAAATAACAAACAAGGTGTCAGTCTCAGAGTCCGTGGAGCTTAGTAACAAATCGCCATAATGGAAGATAGTCACGAGTTTCAGGGTTACATGGCAATTTATAACTTTCTGGTCCAATAAGTAATTAACACGAAACTTTGTTTTGACTTGATAACCTATCACCTTTGGTCACTTTTACTGCAATGCGTCAATATTCTACCAATTACCTGCTAAGTCACATACACCCATATACTTCTATTATAACATCTAAATTCTTAACTTAAACTACAAAATCACACCACTATACTTAAAACCCTCCACCAAATCACTCAATACACTTTCTTATTTATAGCTAAAAAAAACCATAGGTTTGTAATTCTCTTGCTTAGAATCCATATATCCTGTCATCACATCAACCCAAGAATTCTCTCCAAGGGTTTAGGTCAAATCCATCATTGTCTGTGGAAGTTTTAACCCCTCGGTTTCCTACACAGGGATTTACTAGCGATAAGCAGTTACTGGTGCCTGTTAAGCAATGAGTCTGAATACACAATTTAGATATGCTCCTCTACGCATATTGATGCAACAGGGACAGCTACAGCCAGATGGAAGAACTTTCTTTTTTCAGACTTGCTTGAAAAGTAAAAGGAGAGGAAGCTGTGGGAATTGAGAGTAGGAAGGGAGAATTGGGAGATCATCTGCCAAAGATCATACTGACTCATAAAAAGGTTGGAGAGGACAACCAGATAGAGCATTTTAAAAATAAAAATTAAAAAGAAGCAATGGTGGGAAAAGAGATAGTCCTGTGAGCTCTTCAGATTCCTACATGTAAACACTTGTTAGATTTATTTACGTCCAGATTGAAATAGTTCACAGCACAACATATAAGCAAGTAATTTAGGAGTTTGAGTTCCGCTGAAAATCACAGGGACAAGGACTGCTTTTAAGGGCATTTGAAAATGTGACCCATTTGTAGCATTTTTTGCGTCTCTTAGATTCTAGCGAAGGCTTTGAAGTAAAGCCTGGTTTCTGCAAGAACACCGCTGGTTGAAACTGCTGCCCAAAATACTGCTTCTGTGTCACCTTCTAAGCATGTCTTTGTTCAGAAGAATGAGGATCTCTTCTTTAGGAGTTCAGTGCTTTGTTTTGTTATTTTGTTAGAGTAAGGGGGAACTTACTTGGTACCTTGGGCACATTTTTGTTGTACTACCTGTTAAAATTCTTCCTCCCATGTGTTCCCACTAATGCTGTCTGGGCAGTTATTTTTCCTTTCTCTCATTGCACTAGTGTTATATGTGCAGAGAACCTACAGATTTGGATGCAGTTTGACTGGATGTGTAGAGGTATATCATATTGTACAGAGAGTATCTATAAAGTGCTTTTCTGAGAAAGGATTTTGCATAAATGCCCAGCAATCTCTAAAAGACTTGTTTCTAATTAGGTCTATTGCAGTGAAAATATTTTGCAAATGGAGAAGAATGAAATTCCTGAGTTATGTAAATTTGCTGAATAACTTGGAGTAAATTATCATAATGGTCCCACCTAGCCTCACATTCTGTAAAATGTCAAATTTCAGTTTGAATAACCTGTTTACCTTATGAAGTCAGATCTGCTCCTCTTCTGGGCCAGCAGCCAGGAACTTGACTCCTCCCTTACAGCAGCCAAACTTTTAAGAGCTAGATTTGCTGTCTCAACCATGGCACCTGGTATATGGAAAGGACAGGACTTATTTATTTAAATACATCTTTATATCTGAGGCTTCTGAAGACATGGTTTCTGTGCCATCTAGATACTTGTGAGACAGCTGGTATCAGGATGGAGTAGGGTCTTAAGAAATAAAAATCTTGCACAGCCTCCTTCATTCTGTGTGTACATGCTCAGCACCTGTTCCCATCTATTCACCTGCCGATCCCAGTTCTCTCTCCCAAAATTTCCTCCTGTGTGGCAAAATATTCCCATGCTGAGACCACAGGCCAGTGTTTTTGAGCTTGCAGGTAGCAGTACTGCCACCTCTCTCTCTTCACTTTCCTCACTTCTTTCCCTTTACACTCATGTCTAACTCAGTGGAGCCAGCTGTGTGCTATCACATCTGTGTCATTCATGCCTAGGGAGGGGAGGAACAAAAGATGGGCAACCTTCTTTACTCTCTGCAGAAAATAATATTGTAGTGATATGGAAATGGTGTGAACAGAGCAGCAGGCATCCTGCAAAACATGACGAACCCTCCTGCGACCAGCATTTTTGAAGGTAGCCTCTGTGAAACCACTTCTCCTCTGCAAACACACTTTCACTAGCTATCCTAGAAACCCATTTTCATTCACATTACTTTCCTCTGTAAAGTCTCTGCTTCTGAAGACATGCAGAGTTCTAGGAAGCTTAGAAAAAGAGCATTGGCTCTCCATGAGAAGTTTAAAAGTTGCGTTTTCCTAAGAGTGACATTTAATATCTGGCCTGCTAGTGAGGAAGCACTATCAGGACAACAACAGTCCTGAGTTGCTACACAAAGTAATGTGGCTAAAAGGCTTGAATAATTTTCAAAATCTACCATGGTGCTGCAGGAGGGGAAAGTTTGGAGGTGGGGATGGGGAAGTGAACCTTCTTTTGGAAAGGGAGCACCGTATCTTTGTGTAGAAATTTTTTCTCCCAGTGTTTAAGCTTGTTCAACAGTAATCCAAGTATTTCAGATTGTAACCCAGAGTCAGGAAAGGATCTGGCACAAACCCATGAGATTTAAAATTCTGCGTCACACCAGCTGTCTGTTAGCAGACAGAAGGGGTAGGTTGTGTTCGGGGGGAGGAAGATTGGAGGGGGAAACAGTAACAAGCAACATTTAGATCTAAAAATAGCAACAAATAGATTTACTTGAGCTTAGGGCTAGATGCAAATTTGTTTAGTGACTTCACGCACACAGCTCGTCTGGCCTGATATAAGTCCAGTCCATGTTTCCTGTCTTCATATTTCACCCAGAGTGTGAAGAATGATTCTTCCCTCCCCATTTTCATGCATCCTGCATGAAAAAAGCTGGACAGCTGTCTGTTTGGCTGCTACAGAATCTGAATATGTTAGTTTTACATGGTAGCGATGATTAAAGTAAGTTTTTAACCTGTACATGCTTGTTTCTTTCAGGGTCTAACAGCTTTTTGCCACTGGGAGAATGGAATTCCTGCTAAACAGTATTACGTACTTCATGATACATCATGATACATCAATATTGCCCATATATGTGCTCTGCAAAGTTCTGCTTTGTCTTATTCCCAGTACACTCCTTGTTGATTAATTTTCATTGCTTTGTTCTTAGTGAAATGAACAGGATATAACTAAAGAGTGCCCAGAAAAGACTGTGTATCTCCTTTTTTTGTGGCATTTACTAGCAAGGAAGGGGCATCCCACTTGTTGACATCACTTGTTGCCATGTAAACGCACTGTGAAGCACCTTTATGCTCCAAACAGCACCGAGAGGTATTCTTCCCTATTGGCCTCTCTGATCCCATTGTACACTAAGTGCCACATTGTCTTCCAGTGGGAGAGACTACAGAATAAGCATGTTGAAGTACCAACTATCCTGAACTTTGCAGGTCATCACCTTTACTAATTTCAAAGCTAAATGTTCCATAAGTCATTTGTAGTGACCAGCTAGATGGTAGAACTCAGACAGGCTAAAAATATATCTATTTTTCAAATAATAAATATGTGAAGGTCATATACTATAATGGCTTGACCTTTTTTTTTTTTTAAGGATGAATACTGAGAACTGCTCTATATTCTTTTTAGACCTTAGGGCTTTATTTTCCTGAAATGTACTTTCCTGTAACTGGATTTTTATGAGCCCACACTTCTCTTGAGAATGTGATTTGCATGAAGTACAAGAGAATTTGCTTGTTGTGTACTACGAAAAAGCAGAATAAGCAATAGATCACGTTCTTTCAAAGTGTTAGATTTTCAGAAGCAGACTAATTTTCTTTTTTACTTCGTATTTTTCTTTAGCTGAATCCACATCAAGTACAATAGCAGGAGCTTTTTGCTGTTGTTGTGGTTGGTTTTCTTTGTTTATGGTTTCGGTTGTTTTGTTTGGTCTTTTGCATGAGAAGTGATGGAAAACTGAGTAAATATAGGGGAAGAACCTCAAGATTTCAGTAGTGGTATGGGCTGTGTACAAAATCTACATGAGTGAAATCATATTTTTAGAAGTTTTTAGAACAAAATTTGCTGACTTCTTTTTTAAGAAGTCAATTTATTAAAAGCCCAGTCAAGTCTATTTTCCAATACAAAGCCATTTCACTAGTGAATTTGAATTTACTCTTCTGATTTGGGGGTACTGAAAACTTTGGTGATACAGCTAAAGCACTAAGTTGACCCTGCAGTCTTCCTTTGCTCCTTGCAGATCCTTGTACCTCAGACCATCTTGCTCAAAACCATCCTAAGCATACAGTATTTAATACAGATCAATTAAGTCAACCTTTCCTATGTTGCGTTTTCTCCTCTTTCAGTATACATACTGTGCCATGGAAAAATACACTGAAGTTAACTTTCCTCTTCTGATAGCTAGTGGTATTTATCAAAGGTTGAGTGAGCCATGATTGTCCTTTGTTGAAATGAAGCTAAACAAAATTATGTCAATTGATCATAAATCATTTCTATGTCAGCGGAAAATAAAGTACCTTTAGTTAATACAGCTCTCACACTACTGCTTCAATAAGATATTATAATTATATATGGTCCTGCCCAAGGTCAGTAGGGGGTTGCTTTTACACTAGCCTTGGGAGGTAAGATCAAGCCATGGGTCGAGTTTGTAGTGCCAAATAGATCAAGTCAGTTGTATCCTTATTATCTGCAGGAGCAGATCTCAAGAGCAACTCCCTTCTTACCAGTCTCCTTTTCCTCTTCTTCTTTCCTCCTCTCCATTCTTGAATCCTGCTTTACTAGGGAATTGGTGCCCAGCACTCTGTGAAAAATAAAGGAATTTGGCCTCGAGTGCAATTAAAGGTCATCAGTTCTCAAGAGAGCATATAGTATAATAACATTGTTAACCTCAGTCCACTCAGATCATATCCATAACACCTATTTGTAATACCTCTAGGCTCTATTCACTCTTTCCTAAATGGGTAGAGAAGGGATTTCAGCTATCTTGAGCTTGTACTGCTTGTACTGACTGTGATCACAAAGGCTATTTTGTAAGAATTTAAACTCGTTGCCTTTCCAGCTGTGATAAACATCTCCTCAGTACATGTATTAGACATGAAATGAGCAAGTAGGAAACTGGTTTCTAAGCCCCAAGTAAGAGCCCTACAATGGCAAAAGGTCACAGCTAAGCAGAGGCAGCACAAGAAATGTCAATTGATCATATACTAATGATTGCAGTCATTTTTCGAGATGAAGCTGTAAGTTTCTTTTTTGTTATTCTTTAGAAAACTCAGTAGTTAGACTGGTGCAATCCAGTGGTCAGCCAGAGGAACTAAAGTTTATTAAAATAGTATTTTCCTTGGTTAAAATCAGAGTATATTCTCTGGCTTTGAATTATTTACATACATTGTTTACTAATTGTGACCAGTTGTGTTTCTCAACTGTCTTGTTTCCATTTCTACTGAAATCATTCCACCAGTTTCAGGTTGTGAACGCTTATTTTCTTTGTGTACCTCCACCATGCATACCCATACTTCAGAGCACACAGTCTTTTCTAATCTACTTCAAATGAGACAAGTGACTGCCTCATCCTCTCATGATTTCAGGATGTCCCCATGCAGTTCAGGGCCCAATTAAAAATTATTTTTCTTGTTTTTTAAAAATTCCACATAAACCCATCAAACTTCAAGTATCAGCTGAAATCTTGCCTTCTTTCCTCACCCACTTGTTACTGTTTCTTCTCCTCTGCTGTAAATAGTCTCTGAGATTGTATTGTTTTTAACTTAGCATGGTATTCTGGTAAAAAGCCCACGTGGCAGAAAAAATAAGTTACTTTTTTTTTTTGGTTATTATTGACTGGAGTCTGAGTAAAGCAAGAAAGGGGGTCATTCTGTTCAAATTAAAGAATTAAAAACCTGTCAGGAACTGATGGCATTATACCGTCAGTATAGTCTGGTCATCTCAGCATATTTCTGAGTTCTGGTCAGGGCTCCCATGGGATCCTGTGCTTTGGCAGATGCTGTAGCCTGTGCTGTGAGATTGGGGTTTTGTGAGTTGATTTATACTTGGTTATTAATATACACTTTGGTAATGTAACATAAATGCATCCCTAATCCTGTGGTGATCATGATTATTTGGTAGTGCACTGTGTGATTGAGAATACTGAGCTGCTGGGAGAGAAGATTTTCAATTTATTTAAGTGATCCTGTCAGTCAACTTGATCTGAGCCTCCAGCCGCCTCTTCTTTGGAGTGATGCACAGAGGGACGATGCCTACCCCCAGTAAAAACTGCCATGCCACTGTGATATGACCAGAGATGGCACCTGAGCTCGCGAGCTGGGAAATGCTCTTAAATCTTTCTGTCTAGACATGGTCACCAAGGGAAAATCTTGGGGTATCTGGACCCATGAGTTGGAAGGGCCCGGGGACAAAAGCAGTAAATATGAATTGTGGTTGGCTCTTACAGAAAAAGGTAGTGGAGGGATATCAGTCAGGAAAACCATGCCAATGGGTAAAAATAGAGCAGAAAAAATCTTCCAGATTTGACTTGTAGACAGACATTTTTCTCTTTTGCCAAATTTCATTGTTTACATCACTGTTGGTTTGCTAAACTACGAAACAGGATTTCAGAAGTGTTATCTTAACACTAAATTTAGTATCAGAAGCCCAGCTCTGGCAGGAAAGAAAGTATAAGGACCTGAGAGAATGTGCATGTTATGAGATGGATATTTCACTCCAGTAAGGTGTCTTTTTCCTCTGTTTCCGAATGAGTTGGTGATAGGAGCCCTGCAGGAAAGCAGAGATAAATAGCCCTAGCTTGTGTGAGCTATGGATGTAGTGGGACTCCACTATTAAAGGACACTGTTGTGTGCTTTTGTTAACAGATGACTAAGCTCCCCCCTTGTATCTTACACATGCTAATTATAAAGCTTTTTAAATATAGGAGGAAAAGTCCTTCTTTCTCCTTGAGCCTATGAACGACTAATTTGAAGTATTAGCTTGTGGCAACTGTTTTCCTAAACAATTGTGGTTCCTCTGAAGAAGTAGCTTTTGCAAAATGTTCCTTTTCAGGCAGGAGGAACGTTCCCTTTTTTCTAATCAAGCTTTACAGTGTCAGTGACAACACTAAGGGTATGGCAGACAAGCTCTGATGAGGCTTGCTGCATCAGCTGAAAGAGTTAATGTACTGGTAGGTTTTCCACTCTGGTTCCACTGCAGAGTGAGCACTAAGGAGTGTACTTCAGATGTGGCACTACAAAACCTGGCATCTTTGCTAAAAGTCATCACTGTTGGCAGTTTAAGCCAAAAGGTTGAACTTTGCACTGAGGCAACTGACACCCAGAGGTGTCCTTGTGTCTGCCAGCCAGGCTGTGAGGGTGCAGACCTGTGGCAGGGCACCACATACATGGCAGCTGGTGGCAATAACTTTTTAAACCACTGCAGCAGATTAATTTTTTGCTAGTCTCTTGGTGCCCTAAAATGTTGTTGCCCTCTTTTTCACTAAGAAGCACAGATCCAGCCTGAAGACATATGCTATGCTAGATCTAGGCTTATGCACTCTCAGCTGGTGGTACAAAGAGACCACAGGCCACTAAGTTTTAGGGACTTCAGAAGATCTACCCGGCTTGTTAAACTGCTTTGACCAACTGCGTATATGCTCTGAACCCATGCAGTGGCCAAGAAAAACAAAACACATTAAATGAAACCACTGTGAGTGCTGATTGTGAGCTTCAGCCTTAAAATTGAGCCATTCCACCATCTCAGCAGGCTAAGGACATTCTTCTGGCACTTGTCATTCCTGAGCTGGGAAGTATCAGCCCATTGAAAAGTGTAATCTGCATTCAAATGTGTATACCTTAGGCTATCAATCACATCCACCAGCTGGTGGCCTACGTCTGGTCACTGCACTGAAGGTAGAAGCCTGCAGAGATTTTGCCAAGGGCAGATGTAGCCCCTAATCTGTAGCAGAGTGTGAGCAGAGCAGGAGATTCTTATTAACTTTCAAATTTTAGTATAGATTTTCAAGGATGAAACTAGGCAGAGATCCTCCTATTACTTCTGCAGCACCCACAGTTTTATCCATATTCTGAAAAGACGCCATTAATACCAAACCCTGTGGAATGAATGTGGAGTAACACCATATTAACCAAACCACTATTATGAGTAAAAAAACCCTAAGTTTTAAGGTAATTTTTCAGAGGCTGTGTAGGAGTGAAATAGCAATTCATATAGGTAGTTGATATTATGAATTGTATGATTATGGGGCAAAACCAGGTCAGCTGACAGAGTTACTTAATTCCCCCAACCTTTCAGTCCTCACTTCTCTCTGTACTTACTCAGTTGTATTAACTCACTCAACTCTCTCAGAAGACTAAGGTCTGAGAACATCACTACCAAATGCAGGCACAGATTTTGTGTGTTTCTATTATATTCTCTTCATATCCAGGTTCCTAGGTGCAGAGGAAGGGCAGGAGATTTTTTGCAAAAACTCAAATGTAGTGTTACTTGGGTTCAAGTCATGAACTGTTGTGCAAAACCCTATATAGCTAAAACCACAACCTTGAAGAGCTAACAAATTAATGGAAAAGTGTCTGAAGGGCAAATACAGGAAAAAGCAATTTGGCTGAGGGTGCACTGGAATTAAATGGCAAGAGTAGAAACATAATCCTGAGAACAGACAACCTTGAAGAAGTTGATGGGCATCAAAGCACAAAGAGAAATTTTGTATGTTTATTTATTTCAATGGGAATCGAGTGGCCATACAGCTGTAGCTAGCTACATATTATTGATGATTAATTACCTTCAAAAATCTGTCCTAATTTTATTTTGGGCCAGTATACTATCTTACTTCTCTGGCTACAAGAAGGATTCATCCTCAGGAGAAGAGATACTGAAATAGTTGGCTCAACATTCTTGTTAACTTTATGGTTTTTGAGTTAAAAAATTACATCTTACCCACCATTGCAATTACAAAATATCTATTTTTAAATGTCTTACTGCTTTTTTTATAAATTAGGTTCTAGTAGCCATCTTGTACTAGGACTGACTCACTTCATATTATACTTGTGCAAGTGTAACTGCGTTAAGTTCAGTGAAGGTATTTTTAGTTTACACTGGTTGTATAGGTCCTACCTAGTGTGAGTCACCTGCTAATTCTCTTCAGCATGAAAAAAAAATCTACTTTGTTCTAATTAATTGTTTTTAGTGTAAGCTAAATATAAACATCTGAATAATACATTCCACAGCAAGTAATAGGAATTGAATGGATGCAGCAATCCGAGCATGACGTATGCAGTGAGAAAAGAAACTGAACTTACACAGATTTGGTAATATCAACAAACCTCTTTTCAGGCATGAGCACAGATGTGGGAAGCTGTAACATTACCTACTTTTAATCTCTCTCATTCTTTCTCTCCTGGGAAAGAGGTATAGCTTGGGTTTCTTCAAAAAATCAGAAGTCCCTTGAGCTTGACTGGAAGTGTGCCTGTTTCCAGGTTTATCCCAGAGCATCTGCTAAAAGCAATTTAGAATCTAGTTCCTCTCTTCATAGACTCATCCTGGGGACATAAATCAAGATATCTTGTCCCACATATTTTTTTTTTTTAACACAAAACCCCTCAGAACAAAACAACCCCAAAAAGCCAAACAACAAACTGCAAACCCAAGCAAACCTAAATCCACCCCCCTCCAGTTTCCTCTTGTTAATGCACACATGATTGCTAATTCAAGCCAGTCTCTGATGTTGGCTGTGGTATTAAAGAAGTACTTTCTAATTCCTTTGTTTCCAATGGTCTCATTTAATGGAAGCATGATTAAGTGGTGGTTTGTAACCATAAAGAAGATAGATGTTGACACTGTGTTTCGAAAAGCAAACTGAATACTCTACTTGCAAACAGCTATATGTTATTGACACCATCTTTTTATAATGTTGGTGAGTAGCATTGTTAGACCTTGTTTCTGAAATGCTGGAAGTTCAAACATACAGAATTTTTTCCCTGGATATCAGAATTTGCTAACAGTGTTCCTTTTAAAGCATGTGCATACAGTAGTGATATTGAATCTATAAACAAGAGTTCCTCTAGTTATTTTGTCTTCAAGTGTAAAATGCAGATTCAGTGCTTGGAAATCAGTCACTAACTTGATACATGTAAACCTTAACTGTGATTGGATTGCAGGTGTGGAAACAAAAACAATAAAAAACTGTATATATGTTTTTTAAAATTTCTATGACTTAGGCAAATTCTTTTTTTCCTAGTACTGTCATCAGTGATAGTACAGCTTTCTAATGTGTTAAAAATATTCTTGAATGAAAGGAACATTAAAGGTGGAACTGATCAGAAAAGTCATGTTATTAATCAAATGTAAAGAACACCCTAAAACTGGAGTTAGTTGTACCTTTGCTCAAATGGCTGAAAGAGAAACACTTTATAACATTATATGAAAGTCACTAACCAGTGAAGGGAAAAATAGTTCTGGCAGTGTTGGAATGAACCATAAGAACCATAATTCTTTCCCCTGAGAGGGAAAGAATTAACTTGCAAATAATTTTATTTGAAAACTTAAACAAATTTGGATTTCTTTGGAATATAGTCTTTTAATTAGTGTGGATCGGAATGGCCAATCAGGTGGGTTATTTTTCAGCAGGTCTTTTTGCCAGAAAACGTAATGAAGTTCTGTATTTGTCAGAATATAAACTTCCTAATGTACAGTATTCAAAACAAAAGTTCTACTTTTAATCCTTCTGAAATGAAAATCAAAAATTCTTATAAGATTTGCCCAGTTGAGTTTCTGCTTTTATGTGTCAACATTCTTAATGTCAGTAAGCTATAAACTTGATAATGCTATGAATGTTTGCTCTTTCACTCCTTTGCATCACTTCAAGTTAAAATAAGTAATTCTTCACGCAGTAAATTGTAAACGAAATATTTTTTAAAGTAGCTAGTCAGTATTTTTATGATTCCAACATGGTCAGAATATAGAAGTGGGTACAATTTGTGAAGATATTTGTTGGATGAAACACTTTACAGTCAGGAGACATTATTCATGGCTCTTTTTAACTAGAAGATAGCACTACATTCCTTTTTGCCATGTTTCTTATTCATAAGGAAAATTACTCTTTGTTTGGGTTTTCTAGGCCCACCCTAGCCACAGTTTTCCATGTAAAGTAGTATCAGAGATGGAAAAACAAACTTGATGCTAATACCGGTACACCTATTTTAACACTTTTACCTACACATTGAAAATGTTGGGAATGTCTGTTAGTGTATTGCTAAATAACAGGGCACACCTCATCACAGTCCACATTGAAACTTGTTTCAGTCACTACTTGTGAAGTTTAAAGATCCTTAATTTTACTTTAAAACACAAAAGCAGAGCTGAGTTCAAGTAAATCAATGCCCTGTTTTGCCAGCCTCTATGCAAAGCCTTTGGAAACAGCTGCAGAATCAGCAGCTCACAGTCAACATACAGTGCTAATACACCCCTGCAGGTAACTGTATAGCCACATAGATAGCTATGCAGAAAGGCACGTATTGCCTTTTTGTGTATTGCCTTACTCTGTGCATTGGCAGCCTGTGTCATTGCCTGCTGTTGAAGACAAAACCCACCAAGAGTAAGAAGTTTACAGCCTTTGCTGTAATTGATGTGGTGTAAGTATTGAGGTGGAGAAGAGGTCCTGTATGCTTATCTGCTCTTGCCGTTCCTAGTCCTGGGTTAAGGTCTGTAAGGTCTCAAGATAGGTGCAACGAAGTGAAGCTGTGTGGTGTGGTATCTGGAATTTGTTGGAGTAGAGAACTTGCTAGGATCTAGACTTTCTTTTTAGAGAAAGACTGCTGTAAAACCACTGGGGTTTTTCACTGAGTGACCACAGACAATATGGTTGAATACATTTCATCACTCCATGTTAGTGGGATCTTCACAGAAATTACATTACTGGATGTTGGATGAGAGACATAAAAATTACAACTAGTAAGTACAAGTAAGTTTCTGACTCTCGGACTTGCTGCTAAGTAATTCAGAATAATAAATAATTTTTTCCTAGTTGCAGCAACCCTTTCTCACAAGAAAGGGCAGTATGTGCATACAAACAAACAGAAATTTTTCTCCTGAATTTAGTGGCAACCACCACTGAGGTTAGTAGAAAGGAAAGCCTACCTCAGGTTTGGGACAATCTTACGGCAGAAGTGACTTCACTGAATTGCTCCTGATTTCTGACCCTCTCCTTTTCTCCTCCTCACCTGTGAAGCCTTCTCATCTCAGTTGTGTTTTGTTCTTTTCCTGCAGGAGAAAATATAAGAAAACATCACAGAGGTAAGAGTAAATCACAGAGGACTGGAAGGTACTTGTGAGTCATCTCTCTCTTTTTGTTAGGGGGTTTGAAAGAGGATTTTCCTGTTACCAGGTTGGTAGTTTTTTTCTTTTTTCCCAGGGAAATGCCATTCTACTGATCGTTTCCCCCTTTGAAGGACCATCTTGTGCTGCTGCTGCTCCCAGTCTCCTTTGCTGATAATGGTAGTCCTCCCCTCTGATGTTAGTGGTAGTTCTCTCTGAGTAAGGACAGAAATATTTGTCACTGAAGGCGAAATCCTAATAAACATCACACTGTTTCTTCTGCAAGATCTGCTGGTTCTAACTTGTATTGCTTGCTTATGCTGTAATAACAAAATGAATTGCAGGCTTGTAAAGTTACTAATAATCCGTGCCATTGCAGTAGACTGAAGGAAAATGTGAATCCTGTTGATTAAGAGTCTGTATTACAGCCTCCAGATGCAGTTATCTTACTCCTTCCTTGTAGGAGGCAGGCTCAGTGGGGGTCTTTGACAGATTAATTTTCTTGCTTTGGAACCCTTGAGCATGCTGGCAGTTAAGCCAATGTGAAGATTTGATCGGCTAAGGCATCACAGGCACCGCTCCTGTTTGCTATCACCCTTTGCTGAAGATTATGGCTCTAATGCAGCAATGACAGGACAGATTATGTGTGTGCTTGTGTGTCAAAGCCACAAGAAACTGAAGTGTGGTGGCTTGAGTCACAGACAGGGTGGGTTTAAGCTATGAGAGTTTAGTAAAAAATACTGATTTGGAGATTTCTGTGCTGATCTATGTGAAAAGGCACACACTGGATAATGTGAGACACAAGAAAGGGAGAAGGTAAATATGCTCCCAGGGTTTTTTTCTAAATGTGAGGCTGACACTGTAGTTTTGTTTGCAGGTCTACTTTTCTCCCTATTTCTCTTGCTGCTGCCATGATTTTAATTAATGATGAACATTTCTCTGGCCACAGGTCTTCAGCTGCTGCAAGAAGATTGTTTCCAGAATGAATGGTTGCACTGTGTTTGTGTGTATTTGTGAGTGCCTTGGTCTGCTTGCATTGTCAATGCATTACATTGAGTACTGTGTCTTTTCTTAGGTATCTTTTCTGTGTGCATAACTGTGACATTAGCAAGGTTTGTATTCAGCATCTCTTTTCTATGGTAGTCTTTCTGTAAGCCTCAGAAGAGAGATGTAAGTATGTTCTACAACTCAAATACATTCTTGTATCGATGACATACAAAGAACACAATATGCCAGTTTGTTTAAACATAGCATTATAGGGCTAAATTTTGTGCCCTGTGGGATTTTGAACTTTCTGGTTTTTTCTCTTACTGTTACACATGCCAGCTGCCTGCCTGATGGTGTGCATCCTTGCAGCAGTTTTGCAAATGGACTTTCATGACCTTCTCATGTCTAAGAAATTGTGTGAGCCTTGCAGAGGCCAAGAGGCCCCTCCAGGGACCAGCACATGGCAATTGCTGGGCAGCTACTCCTGATAACCTTGCCCAGTGGATGCTGACTGCTGGCCCAGAGGGCTCTGTAGCACAATGGGCTAACTGCTACTTATGCCTAGGAACCACACATTGGCAGCACCTAGGGAAACCTAGATGGCTAGTAAGGTTCTGCCTTGAATTTCCCACGTGCTGAGTGATTAAGTATGATGCTGAATGGAAAATTGCACTTACTGACACCTGATGCAAAAGTGTAACATCGAGCAAAAAGACGTGGTAGGACAGCAGTTCACTTAAAGTCTGGTTTTAAGTAACATCTCCCGTTGAGCTGGTAATTCCAGCAATGTGCGTAAACTGATGACTTGGCTCATGTCTCCACCTTCATTTCTCACATTCATCTGTTGTAGGTTTTCTTTTTGCCTTTGATATGCTTTTTCAAAACAATTTTTGTGCTTCCTACATCACTGTGCTCTGAGGGTGTCTGACAGCTGAACTGAAATTATCTCTTGCTTGCTTTTACATCTTCTTCCTTTTGTTTCTGTTTGGGGAGTGTTATCACATAAGAATGCCTACATGATAGGAGGCAGCAGCTATATAGCAGAAACACTGCTGTCCTTTGTACCACGTAGTGAATGTAAAGAAACAGTTTCCTCTGAAGGCAGACCTGTTGGGAAGGAAAATGAAGTATGTGTAAGAAAATAAATGAGATACATAAGAAAATGTGATGAGAAAGAGCTGGGGTAAAATTTAAGCCATCCTAAAAGTGTAATTAGAAGTGACAGACAGTTACTCTTACACTGATCATTCTGTTAATTGACTTGACTTGAATGCTTTTGTAACAATAATATATTGGTATGATTTTCCTTATAAACTTGGAAGTTTCATAGCTGTCTAGACAACCCTAACTTCATTAGTTCCAACCTGAATTGCATCTGAAGTACTGAATGTGATGTAGATTAATCACAGCAATACCAGAGAAGCGGGATATTTAATCTGAACTCAAGTCATCTTACCATTCTTTTGTCTAGTTCCCTTTGGTAAGTAAACAGTAGATAGCTTACTATATAGTGACTGGGGAGGTAGTCAGCAAGAGGAAGAACTACACAGGAAGCCAAAGCTCTGAACTTCCAGGCCCTGAGTTGGTTTTGCTTTTTCGTTTTGTTGTTGTTGTTGTTGTTGTTGTTGTTGTTTTGAGTACCTGAGACCTCAGTCATGTTTGATTTGACTGTTGAGACTCCCAGTTGTCCTGAAGACTGCCAGCTGTGGGCTGCTGTATATTCCTAGGAAATAGTCAGCACCTTCAGCTCCCTGGAACATTAAAAGGGAAAGGAGCATTTCAAGGAGCCCTTGGCAATCTCCTACTAGATTAGGTTCATCCTCTTGGGTGAATTCAGCTAGTGCAGGCAATTTTGCACTTCTAAAGACTCACTAAAGTCCAATTTATCATCACAAAATTTGTCAGATAAATAATCTGCGTTAGTTTACATGGCATAAATTTTCCTCCATTAGAGTCCACAGTCATGCATTTTTACTCCATCAGTAACACAGAATTGCATGTGTTACTCTTTTAGTTTAGCTGCATGTTGGTTAGTTGTACAGTTAAGTTTTCTCTTACGGTGCAAATGCTTCTTTTACAGTGATCTTGTTTTAGATAAAAGTCAAGAAAAAGGAGTCTTGATATTTCATGTGTCCATCATGGATGAATGAATTTCTTCCCCCTAAGTATCTGTTAATGCTTTACCTAAAGTACAAAGTAGAAAAGGAAATGTTGAAGGAGAAGCGACTGTTGAAACATTCTCACGTATTCTCCCCCCAAATTTAGTTGGTAATCATCAGGGTTACTTACGCTGACACCTCTGTAGATTAAAACAATCCACTGTCACTTTTGAAATATTATTGCCTTGCAAGTCTCATTCTAAGTAATCTTTAAGTTTTGGCATTTATTTCTTGTAAGGAAAACTCTGTGCTGGGATTAATCTCATCCTTTAGTGCTATTAGGCACACTAAAGAGATCATTATCGGAATGAAGCACCAGTGCTCTCTCAAAGCTTATTTTCTGAGTAAGGACCTTATCACAGAATGAATAAAGTTGGAAGGGACCACAATGGGTCATCTGGTCCAACCTCCCTGCTCAAGCAGGGTCATCCTAGACCACATGGCAAAGGATTGTATCCAGATGGTTCTTCAATATCTTCTGCAAGGGAGACTCCACACCCTCTCTGGTCAATTTATTGCGGTGTGTGGTCACCTACACAGTAAAGAAGTTCTTCCTCATATGCAAGTGGATAGAAAGTCCATTGATTTTTTCCATCAAGCATTTATAGGATATGAACTATAGCAACTTCTAGGCAATTTTCAGTAGTGGGTAATTACAAAATCTGCTCATTTAAATTACCCTGAAATGAAGCATTTCCATGACTAATTCAGAACTCCTATGTCTTAGCTGTGTCTCAGATTTGCTTTGAATTGATAATGAGTTGTTTTAATCCTTCTCTTTGATTTAGCAGTCAGACATTGGGGAGGAGCGGGAGGTAAGGAAGAAAGAGGTAGAAAGAACGAAATTGTTAGTGACTGACATTATTTTGGCAGTTAATATGGGAAGGAGCTTTTAGTTGGACATCCTCAGAGGGCAGGTGATGTAACTGAAGTCCTGTATAAGCTTCCAGCCTTCAAAGTCTCTCATTATTAAATGTGTGTCTCCCTTGCTAATGATGAAGGGTGAATCCTAAGGCATTTTGTTAAAAATCTATGAAATGCAAGGGATAAGGCATCTTTGCTGAGAGAATTTGCCCTAGGAGAGAATCAGCTATCTCCTGGCAACAGGTGTAAGGCGTTCTCTGTTTCTGTACTTCTTTCTGGTTGGACCTTTCATCAAAGAGATGGGACTATCACGGTTATACACGATTTATTACTTCAAATAACAAACAAGGTGTCAGTCTCAGAGTCCGTGGAGCTTAGTAACAAATCGCCATAATGGAAGATAGTCACGAGTTTCAGGGTTACATGGCAATTTATAACTTTCTGGTCCAATAAGTAATTAACACGAAACTTTGTTTTGACTTGATAACCTATCACCTTTGGTCACTTTTACTGCAATGCGTCAATATTCTACCAATTACCTGCTAAGTCACATACACCCATATACTTCTATTATAACATCTAAATTCTTAACTTAAACTACAAAATCACACCACTATACTTAAAACCCTCCACCAAATCACTCAATACACTTTTTTATTTATAGCTACAAAAACATAGGTTTGTACTTCTCTTGCTTGGAAGCCATATATCTTGTCATCACATCAACCCGAGTTCTCTCCAAGGGTTTAGGTCAAATCCATCATTGTCTGTGGAAGTTTTAACCCCTTGGTTTCCTACAAACAGGATTTTTTCTCAAGAGAAATTTCTCACTTTTAGTGTAAATTACACTTGAACCATGTACTGGTTTTGGCTGGGATAGAGTAAGTTTTCTTCTTAGTAGTTGGTACAGTGCTGTGTTTTGGATTAAGTTTGAGAACAATGTTGATAACACACTGATGTTTTAATTGTTGCTAAGTAGTGCTTCCTTTAGAACAAGGACTTTTCAGTTTCCTGTGCTCTGACAGTGAGGAAATCCACAAAAACCTGTGAAGGAGCAGAGCCAGGACAGCTGATGCAAGCTGGCCAAATGGATATTCCATACCACAGAATGTCTTGCTCAATATATAAACTGGAAGGAGTTAGCCAGGAGCTGCTGATCTCTGCTTGGTGATGGGCTTGACATCCATTGGTGATGAGCAACGGTATTGTGCATTCCTTATTTCGCTTGGGTGTTATTTCTTTATTTCTTGCTCTCCTTTTCATTTTTATTATTATTACATCTTGCTTCAATTATTAAAGTGTTCTTAT
>VZTD01005862.1:0-257253 GCA_013397725.1 Rhagologus leucostigma | reverse complement strand
CGGGCGAGGCCCGGGCCCTCCGCTAGAGGGGGGTCTCGCCATGCCGATCCGCAGGGCCCCGCCGAGCGCTCCCGGCCCGGCACCGCGCAATTAGCTATTCAAATGAAAACGCTGCCGCACCGCCTAATTGAGTCCCAGCAGACGCCGGCTGCATAACCGAGCGCCGCTCCAGGCAGCCCCGGGCCAGCCCGGCCAGCCTCCGTGAGTCCCCCGGAACATCTCCGCGGCCGCCGCCAGGCACGGCAGCCACCCCCTCACCACAGCTCAGCCGCTAAGAAACTGAGGACTTGTTCTGCAAAAGCTCCAAACTAGTGTGCAACAGGAAGAAAACCTCAAAAGTCAGGTATCACAAACTTGTCAGGCTGATAAGAGCAAGAAGCACGCCCTTTCAGACTGCTCGTGCGATCCTGGAAATGAGCCTTGGTACACACAACTGCGTACGGAAAGAAACGTGATCCACCAGTCTGCTCCGTGAAACATCTAAACGATCCTCTATGTCCTATTAATCGTCAGTCACAGGACAGCTGTTTACAGAACCTTCGCCTGGCCAGCTCCGTGATACGTTACCTTTGTGTCGTCTCTGGTGATTTGGAGGTTATAAAGGCACGGAAAGGAAGCGGAATCTTTCTGGACCTTCTGGCATGTTAGCAAACCTCCTGAAACACGGGGCTAACACACTGCAAATACACATTTCATCACAGGAGGATTAAATCTCCTTATATCCCCTTTTCAGGAATGGCAGTTTGTGAGAAACCCAACACCCTTTTATTATCCAGTTTGGAGGATGAACTGGGTAACTAAGCTGCTGTCAGACAGCCAAGGTGCCTTGCTTCTCTCTTCAAGGCTTTTCTAGCATCCACCCTTCTGAAACTAGAAACTTACTAATTTCCAGCGTAACTGTATTCACTACCAATTTATAGCCATTTGGTCTTTACCATTTTGCCCTTCAAATTAAATAACTTTGCCTCTCTGATATTTACCTAAAAAGTCCCTATAAATAGCAATTAGATCATCCATTCTCAGTCTTTCTGCTTTGCTTTTAATCTTCTCTCCAAATGGGTTTTCCACTCCTCCAGCGTCCTTTTATACCTTCTACCCTGTGTGCACTGTTCTAAACAAGGTCTTAACAACTGCCTTGTACCACGATATTAATACTTCGCCGTCTCCTGAAAATATCTCACTTGATGCATCCCAGAATACATTAGCATTTTTAAGACCACATTACAGTGGCATCACAGTTATCCTACAACCAATAACGTACCTGGATTCCTCCTCTTGTAATCTCACATTTGATGAACCTCTGAGCTTACTTGCAGATATTCTAATTAATCTTTAAGTGCATGACTTCTTGCTATTATATTCCAACCCATTTCTGGTACTCCAGGCAATAGATCAATTGTGTTAGAGCAGTTAAGATACTATGCCCTAAAAATATGCATCTTGTCCTATTTTTAAGATTATTTACCATCCAGCCTGCTCAGAAGTTTCCCCTTTTCCAGCAGCTCACTGCAACCCGTCCACACCTTTGGCCATGTCAGGAAGGTGGCAAATGTTGTCCCTGTGAAGCAGCCTGCTCCTGAGCTTCTGTGAAACGTCCTGGCTCCAGGCTACCCACAGGTTCCTCAGTATATCCCATTTCTTCAACAAAAAGCTATCCCTACCAACATATGAATCTCCAAGAACCATGATGATTCACCTGTTTCCCTACAACCTCACACTGTGTTTTGGCACTTGTTTTTGTTTTGGTGCAGACTGTGGTAGGCCATTTCTTCTACAGAACTAGACTGGAATGCTTCATGTAAAATAAGCCCCATGTCTTTTAGGAGCCTCCTAATCATTAAAAACGTATTTTCCTTGTTTACGTTAAATGATTAATGAGGAATTCCAAATTTTCCCTAAATTGATCCAGTAAGTCACATATACTGTTAGCATCACACCACCTTTTCCTTCAGTTGTTCTCTTATATTAGGGAAGACCTGTTTTGAAGCTGAAGTGTTCAAGCTGTGTGAACAGCATTAGATAATCAGTACCCGGGTTTAAGTGCCAGCCAGTTTCCCTAAGCAGGGCCTTCTGCTCCTTTCAGGGAAGCATTCAGCTTGCCTTTGTTTTGCTACATTAATTAGCACTGCACTCCTATAGACTGCAAGTGCCAAGAAGTCCCTCTGAACTTTTCTATGCACAGACAGCAGGCTCCAGCTGCACATCCCCGCACTGAGAACAGGACTGGTGTGGGTTTGCAGTTCTGTGCTTGTACTGAAATGAAACTCATGGAACAGAGCATTTCCCCTCAGTGAAGTGGGGATAATTCATTTACAGGAACACTGTGTCTGTGGGAGCAAAATGCAGAGAAGAATGCTTTGAGTTACAGATATATTAATTCAATTAGTTACACATTGGTTAAAAGCTTTTGTCCCTATTAATAAGGTAGGATAAAGGTTGTGAGACGTATGAAGAACATATATTGGTCTTACTGGAATTACCATTTGTGTCTTACATAGGGAATCCAAGAGTGCTTCTGAAATCCTTGGATCCCTTGTGACCTTCATCTGCAACCCAGCCCATTAATGGGGCAAAAGTTGGTGTTTATGGAGGAAATAGGGCCCTTACGAGAGCTGCAGGGCAAACCAACATTGCCCAGGATGCCCAAAGGTAAGCTGAGACCAAGTTTGACTCTCCACACAGAGCTGGACACAGCGGTTTGAACTCATGAAGTTTTCCGTAACTACAGGGACTTTCTCAGCAAATGCTGTTGAGCTTTAGCTGTTAGCTTAGAACTCCATGTCTTCTTCCAAAATGTACAGGATTCTACTACAGTGTTAACGAATACTTGCCAAGGACTTTTTCACCTTCAATGCTCTCCACAGCTTGTACTTCTGGGATAATAACCAGAGACATGCACTGAAGTATTTGCACTTGCCATTTCTGTGGCCAGTGGATCAGACTAACCCAGAAGATAACCTCCTGTGGGTGACTGAGTGACATCCCTGGACTTCTGCTTTGCTCTTCCTGTTTTCAGACTTTGGTTAGCCTGAAAATTATGGCGGTTTTAAAGCCGGTGGAAGGCTCAGCCGGCAGCCCTGTGAAAGACAATCAGTTCATCCTCAAAGGAACCCTAATACAGACACAAGGGAAGAGCCACTCGGACTCTTCCCTTCGCTATTGCAGACGCGTGCTGATGGCACACGAGGTGGTGCAGTTCAGACCATGCAGCTCCTTCAGTGGCCTTGTTAAAGATGCTCCTGCCATCAGCAGCAGGTGCCAGGCGTGCCAGCAGGGTACGGTGTGGGCATTGGGGATGTTAATAGTTATTGAGGCAACACTTTCTTTCAAATATTAGAGACAGCTCTCTTTCAAAGGCATTTTGCTGGCGTGCAGCTATGCTTGATCAGGTTCATCTGTAGGATGAGGGGAAGAACAATCCAAGTGGTTTCCTCCATACCTTCCCTTCCTCAGCTGCCTGCTTTAGAGACTCCAGACTTGGCACAAGAAGGCTTTGTCATTTTAGTGATTTTAGGTAAGTGACAAAAAAAAAAGAGGCTACAGGGCCTTTAGTTAGGCATTGAGCTGGCAGCAGCAGCAGCAAAGCATCTGTAGGCTGGTCCCTGCAGCACAGGACACCCATCTTCCACCTTCTCTCTGTTCAGCTTCTGAGCATGCTCTTTTATGCTTGACTGCTTTTTTCACCTGCATTTTTGCTTCTTTCTCATTTCTCCTGACCGCTGTACATCCTATTTTATTATTTCCTACTAGTGCCTATTGCACCTCACTTGGGTTGTTTGGTTTATTTTACACTACTGATTAATTCCTAACACCGTAAGAAAAATAAATTGGTGGAAGAAACCTGATTATTTACCAGCCATGGTGCTGTTCATTTCACATGTGTAATGTTCCCCTGCCCTTTGTTTAGTCTATTTAGGCTTAGCTTTTCAGAGAGTTTTAACCTCTACTTGTGCAACAGCTCCCTATATATGAGGTCCAGTGTTAGCTATGCTCCCCAGATTCACGTGTTAGTAATTACGATATTAGGATATTTGCCATACTACGAAAATCTTCATAATTTTTTAAATTATAACACATCTGAAGACTTTGCATGTGTAAAGCACATCATACAGGTCACAACAGAGAGGGAAAAAACTTCTCAGGCTAAAGCCTGGGAGAGATGAGCGGAGAAACGACGAGTAATCTTGCAGTTTTGCTGAATTATAGGCAGACGTGGTTGATGCTCTTTCCCCAGCTCACTGTGTACCAAAGAGGAAATTACTGCTAACTCTGAAGATCTGTGATACCTGATAAAAATACAAGAAACTCCATTCCTCCCTAATCTAGTTCTTTCCAGTCCTCTCTTTCTTTTCTGGTAAAAAAGACCTTTTACCAGGTCTCTGTACATCTCCTGTTGCCTCTGGAAGCTCTGTGAGATGGCACAAGTGAAACACCCATCACATAAGGAACAGAGAAACAGTCCCAAAGAGACCCTAACAACGACCTAACAAAAAGCCATCACCCAGCTCTGAAGGTAAAGCTGGACTGGAAGCACTTTTCTTACTACTTAAGCACATTTCTTTTTTTCCATGGCCTCAAAGAGAGAAAGTTCCAGAGGAGAAGAAGGAATTATCCGTCACCTTCTTCCAGTACAATTTTTGTAGTAGGCACCTGTATAACTGTCATAGAGGACTGAGATATTGTTTGTGCTTGTGGCAGGCAGGACACATGAGTATTTAGGCACCACTTGCTTTTTCATGTGCCCATGGTTTTACATCTCTGCAGTGTGGGCTGTCCCTGTGAGCACATTACTGCAACAGAACCGAGGTGGACTGCAAAACAAAGACCCAGTAAACTCAGTAAACAGGCCCAGTAAACTCAGAATTAAAAGTGAAGCAGAGGGAAAGGAAATGTGGTCACACAACTGGGAAAAGTGGAGTAAAGGAATACTCCATAAAGAAGATACTACGAGAACTAGAGTATTCACCTTTAGAGAAAAGCAAAGCTCCTCTGTTTATATGATACTAACTTTGCTCTTTTATTGTTCTCCTCTCAACATTCCTATCCACTTGCCAGCTTCTCATACAATTCAAATGAACATCTGTACGAGATGGTTTATATCAACACCCACTGCTGAAGTACCCTCGACTTCAGTCAGGCCATACCCTTCCCACTGTTAACTTCCAAATACTGCCCATATTGTCAGCATTTTCCTGTATTTGATTGTGATCTCACCAACTGCTTAGCAAGTATTTGCAGTGGAATGCCTTGGGGTTTTTCTTACAGATATAGATGGAAAAGAGAGGCAGAGAACAGGCTTTTAGTGATAACATTTAGATACCATAATGAGATTGTGCAAAAACAGCATTATAATTTACCTGAGAACCAAACCCCAATTTACTGCTTTCAATTTACGGGCAGAGTGATTTTTTCCCCCCAGATTAAAGATGTTTACGTAGTTTTGGAAAATCCTGATCAGCCCAAGCACAGAAAACCGTATTAGGAAGACCTATTATAAACAGCAGTGAAGCAGCCCATCTCGTTTCATTATGCAAGCCAAATGAAACACAGAAATTAAACCAAGAGCGGGAAAACAACTAAGACTTAAAACTGTGTTGGGAATACTCCAAAGACTCATTAACAGATGAAAAAGTATGATTATCTTATTAGGAGTACTACCACCCGTACAGAAGCTTTGATCAAAACAATAATTAAACCACCAATAACAATCTCCCTGCATCATTAAATACTTTTGTACAAATAAATTAACTCTGCCAGCCAGAAACATCAAATGGAGATAATTTACCTCAACCAGTTAATAAGTCGAAATAGAAAGCCTCTTGCATTCTTACCTGGAAATGTGCTATCACTCTTCTTCCAAAAAAAGCTTTTAAATAAATGATTTTGACAGCATTCCTATAAATTTTTGTATTTACTCCACCACGGATAAATCAATGAACCATGCGGCTTGAGATAACAACCTGTCCCTTTGCCAGTGGTGAAAACTGATTCTCTTCCAACTAGCACATGCAGCTGGGCAGGAATATTTATTTCTGAGCAAAGTAAATGGACACTCAAGTGCAATTGTTGATATGCAGAATCTGGCAACAAATCAATACTGACTTTAAATACCCAATTTATGCCATTACTTTTTAATACCCATGAATCTTGGTAAAATCCCATAGCATGATGTCCTGAAGTGACACAGCCTGCTTAATTTCTTTTGGTTTGTGGGTTTATCGAATTTGAGGCTTTAAGAATCCTGTTATTGGTGAGTGTCAGTTTCTAGCTTTTCTCTTTTATTGGTTTCCTTTGAAATATCTCCAGAGCTCTTATATGTTCACTTCAATTTGATTTTTTTTCCTGTGTCTGAGAAGGGTGCAGGTCTGAATTTGGCACGTGTGTATTACTGCTTTGACTTTTCAGAGGCAACCACTACTGATATCTGGGGTTTTAAGGGCAGATACACTGCCTTTATTTATGCTCCTTTAAGCAATCTAAAGGAGTGCAAATATGTTAGACAATTTGCCAGATCATTCAAAACTGCATTCTTGAGCTACATATAAAGCAGTGCTCATACATACACCATCTTGCAGTATGATTATCAAAAATCTAAGATCAGGATAAATAAAATTGCCTAGATTCTCTATGTAAGAATCAAAAATTGGACAAATATTATGCAGAAACCAGGAGTTGAAATTCCTATAAAGCAAAACCTAACCTTTCCAGGTGCATTGCCAAGAATGGGTCAGGGCTAAGATTTATCAGCTAAGCAGCACTTGTAGGGAACTTCAACCACTCCTGCCCATGCTGGACCTGCTTTGGGGAAAGCAGGGTAGTGTAGAATCAGAGATGTGTTACTCTGGAAGCTTTAACTAGCAGAAAGCTCAAGAGAGTGTAAAATTACTGTTTTGAAATAGACTGGATCCAAGAAGCCTCGTGTTAACATGAAGGCTTAATATGCATTTTTAGGAGCACTCCACGAGACGAGTTCAGCCTGTTCATGGAAGTGAGGAGACAGGAAACCCCACTGGAAGAACACAGGGGAAAGAGAACTTTGTTTTCTGGTGTGCTAGACTCTACACCATCTTTGACTAACTACTGTTTTAGCCTTGATTTGTGAATACATTAAGCAGCTGAACAGGTTTACATGTTTATTCATCTTCTCCCTTAATTTAAGAGGAAGTTGTACAACAAATCTAACTGTACTGCCCTAGGGAAAATACAGGCTGTGTCCCACAAGAGATGCAGTGATCAGCACAGCCACGAGCACCTGTGTTGTACCTGGGCTCCTTAGGAGATTCTACCTAATTTTTGGAGCACTTGGAATGTGCATAATGCCATGAGAGTCAGACCTCTTGCTCACTGGTGTAACACAATTACTGCTGCACTGTCTGACCAGTCCCTGGGAGTGTCACTGAACACTTGACTATTTCGGGGCTTATTTTGTGTTCTTTTGTGTCATCTGTTAGGAACTATCTCTGAGGAGAAGATAGTAAACCAGGAGGACTGGTCTGATCCATTCTAACAAACCCAATATTCCTAAATCATGCTCCTTAGTTTCCCAAATTAACTTACCTCTCGGTTTCCCCTTTGTGCCTGGAAAGATTTATTGTTTTTATTCAACCTGAAAATCTGCTGGCATTAGATATATTAGGATACCCACAGGTGGTTCTTTTGTCATCCTATCACTGCAGTGGGAAGATAGCAAAATAAATCAATAAAAACAATGTCTTGGCTGATGCTTGGGGAAACCAATCTGTGGTTGAATATATAGCTCAGCAGCAGCCTGCCCTATGCACAGGCAGCACTAGGTACCGTGGCTTCCACTCACTGGAGATCTCAAATAAGGATTCTGGGTTTTATTCAGTGTTTTCCCACCGCTCAAGTTTCTATCTAATTCTGTGTCCTCTTTAAAATAACAATGTCTTATCTTTTTTTGTTTGTTTCAGATATCCAGAGTGAAGGTTATTTTGTCACAGGGTCAGGTTTTCTTTCTTTGACTTGAGCACTGTTGCAGCAAGTGCCTGACATAAAGCTGGTTTTCAGTTGCCTCTATCCGAGGCTTGTTTTCAAAGACTAAATGCAAATCATGCCAGTGCTGCCTTCTGCACTTCCTCCATTTTATTTTCTATTGAGACTGAATGTGAAGAGCTGCAGTCTATTTAGAACACCACGGTTCTTGCAGCAAAAAAACCAAAGCTATTTCCAAAAGTGGAATTTCTTAGAATCAGTGTATTTTCTTCTTCTTATAATAGGAATGAGTATGAGTATTCTGAGCCTTTAGTTATCCTCCCAGGTCTGAGAAGATGGGAGGAGAAGCAGAGTGGGTATGGAAAGAAAAGCAGTTGATTAGTAAGTCCATTTAAGGATTTAATCCTTTGTTAAGGAAGCAGCATCGAGACTGCTGGAGTGAAGTGAAATGTAAGAGAAACAAGTGGCAATTTACCCTATAGCTGCATTCTCCAAATTATTTTCCCCTAGAGATGTAGTGGACATTAGCAGGCACAGGCAGCTCCTGCAGAGAACAGCCTCTGGTTGAACTTGTGCCCCGAGAGCCCCCAGCTCCAGGGCACACAGGGCAAGGGGTGAGGCACTGCCCACCCTGGACAAAACCATGGCACGTGCCCTACACAGGCACTTGTGCTTGTTGCCCTGGACTGTGGGGTCTTCTGGAGTCCAGATCAGCACGAGGAACGTGGCTCAGAACTCCAGCTAACCCAGGAAGGAATGCAGCAATGCCTGTCAGGATCTGTGCCCTCAGAAGAACGGTGCTTTGTCCTACTTTTGCCATGGATTTCGTACTTGAATCCACGGATAACTGAAAACTCACAGAGACGTAACTGAAACCATTTAACAATCAAAGCCATTGAAGGGCCTCTACTGCAAAGCACAGCTTTGGTTTTCTGGTGTCCTGTTAAGGGAAGACTGGCACCGTGTGCTTTGCAGATCTAGGTGATGAATTTCTATTTTTTAGCTTGAATACAGCGTGCAAGTGCAGATCCAAAATGTGAAATACATAAGGGACAAACAATGGCTGTTTCCTTACAGGCTCCCATGCCTACTATATAAAACATTTTTTACCTTGTCAATCAAATGTAGGAGTATTCAGTGCAGGTAATCACACAATAGAAACAGGCCTCCTGTTTTCCAGAGCTTTTAGGTTTGAATTGCCCTTACTGCGGAGCCAGGTGTCCCATGTTTCTGTTGCAGGAGCGAAGCTCTGTGTCTCTCTGTCAAGGAAAGCATTTGTTAACTGCTTCCAAAAAAAACTGGAGTGAATAAACATTTAACTAAATAGCTAAAACATGCATAAGGTGTCCTACGCAATTTTCAGCACTCTCAGCTGCAGCACAAGATGCTCGTGTAGCACGAACAGTCATGCCAGATGTTAGGTACGAACCTGCTTGTTTCCACTGTGGTAGGGTTTTAACTCGGTGATAATTGCACAGAGCCCTTGCCGAGGCACAAAAGGCCTCCCTCAGCATATCTGAGACCCCTCCAGCAGCAGAGTCTTTGTGCTTTGTTTGCATCCGGCCTGAACGGTCAGGAAGCCTTACAGTGGATTCAGGAGCCAAGGCTTGGTCACCTTATTTATGAGAAACGGAGCCAATGCAATTATGCAATTACTATTGTGAAGCAGGAAAAATACTCTTTTTTTTGTTAACATTCACTGCTTGCTGCAGCAAGAAAGAGTGCTGGGGGTTGATCACCAAAATTACTCGGTTAAGAGTTTGAGTCGCTCTTTTATGTCTCCCGTATGGTCCGATTTCTGGGGTGTTTCGGGGGTTTTTGTTCAAAAACTGGACAGCAGAGGGTGCCAAACCCCCAGAGGGAGCGCACCCAGACCCAGGAGCTCTCATGCATCCCCTGAATTCCCCGCTGGAAGCTCTGCTCCAGCAGCAGCGGCGTGGCTGGAACCTGGAGAGCCGCAGGTTCCCTCTCGCCGGGAGCTGTGCTGGGCAGTTTGGACGTGTCAGCACTTCCAGCCCCGTTTATAACCTCTTGCTTTGTGGATCAATCCAGGCTCTTGCGAGCCAAGTTATTTTCTCTCTGATGTGCAATTGGCACTCAATGTTATCTCAGGAATCTGAAGCCACGTTTTGTTATCAGGATGTTGCAGGGACGGCTCACTAAATTAAAAGCAAGCACTTGATCATAGAGAGCTGAGCACAAACACTCCCCACCTTTAATATGTGCTACAAATATGACACAGCCACTGAGGAGCTAAATCTGTTTAACTTGACATGGTTCACGCACAGCTTTTTACTTTGGCCAAGGAAACACGAGATTAAAACATCAGCAGCTCTGAAATCCCATTCCCACCCTACAGTGAATTGTGAAATGAAGTGGCGTTACATTAGCAGCCATTTCTTCCTGTTCTAATAAAAAGATACGCATTCTACATTTTCTGCAAACACTACTCATGGGAATGAGATGGAAATTGGTCCTTGAGTAGTAACTAGTTACAATAGCTTCTAAACAAGCCTAAAAATTATTCTGATTGTATTTAGGAGCCAAATCCCGAAGCCTCTATTGTATTCAGATTCCTGTTCTTTGCTGGAGTCAAAAATTGCTCTACTTGGTCCAAACAACATTTCTTTTTTCTTCTTTCTTAGAAGTCCCTCTCCTGAGGATGAGCACTGTCAGGTGGCCAATTTTACTGCTCGCATACCTGATACACATCACTGGCCCATTATTTCCACAGAGGAATGGGATCCATCATTCCTAACTCAAAACTGTGCAGATAACAATTGATAATTTGTAAACAGTTACTCGCTTTGAATGAGTTATGTAGGCTCTGTTTACTTAATCCAGCTATTTGTCAGCTTTATCAGTCACTTATCAACAGAAGCAGAGAGCAAGGCACACATAACCCATTCATCATCCCTCCTGTTGCTGCAACATGCACAATATATATTGCACATGCCACAGCACTGGTGAAATCGCTCACAATACTACACTGCCAGCACAACTAAGCACGAGAGTTACTTTCTCAATGCCAAAAACTTGTGGGGTGCTTCACAGAGGGGTAACGTTCTCACTCAGCCCCAACTCTTGGGCCTAACAAACGAAGTGATTGCAAACGTGTGGCAGGAGGGTGGGCAGGGGTCTCAGCTGGATCAGGAACACGCAACACCCTCGTGGAGCAATATTTTATAAATGCGGAAAAGTGCTGAAGACTCCGCTCAAGAGGCCCTGTGGTCCCTCAGGGTACAAGGATGTACAATATTTAACTGCACTACACAAAGGTTTGTACTAACAAAGCACCCCACAGGACTCAGTTACCCCTGTCCCTGTCCCCTATATCACACTTCACCCTGTGCATTTACTTTTACCTCTGAAATGTCCCCCCTTGTCCTCCCTGGCAGGGCCTGGCTTGGCTTCATCCAGCCCAGGTGCTTCTGTCACAGCTTCAACCAAAACAAAATTGTCTTGAGCCTTAACCAAAAAGACTTAGTGGAAAACCAAGGTTAGGAAATCCCCAGCTTGCCCTTGTCCAGCAGAAAATAGCTCACTGCTGGAAAAAAGCCACACACCACCAGTCTTATGCAAACCGAGGGCATTGGGCTCAGCACACAAACAGTAAACCACCAGGAAAGAGGCACTGGTGCTCCGTAACCTTTTAAATAAAGTCTGGCAGGGAGATGGAGACTTAGAAGAGCTTTGAAAAAATAAGCCCTTTCTCCTAGGTCTTTACAGGGACGGTGGAAAGCTGTAGTAAGGATTTCAGATTTAATAGGGCATGAAAACATCTTTGCTTGAAAAAAAACCCTCAATAGCACATTTTAAAAAGTTATCATTTTGTAGTTCTCATAAATTCACTATTATTTTATTTGCTCCTTATCCCCCCCCCAAGATGTTCCTTTGTTTCTTTGTTTCACAAAGAAAGGAGAAGAGTTGTGTGGGCTATTACTGTGATTGGCAGTTTCCTTTCCCAGGGAAAACTTGTGCTATATTTCAATCCAAGAATCCACATGCCCCTTTTAAGGTGAAAAAATTAAAGCTTACAAATAATTCAATAATGTCTTCAAATTTAGATAAATCACTTAAAAATGAGCTAGTTATGGCACAGAAGCTGACAGGCTGAAATGGTTCTGCTCGTTTTTCACTAGTAGCCCCACACTGAATTAGGAAAGGGGGGTCTTGCAAATCTCCCTGGGATATGTGGCTCCCAGGAACCCTACTTTGAGTAGCCAGAACCTCCCGAAAAAAAAGCCTTCCAGGACACTGCCGAAGGGATTGTGGAGCAATGTTAAAACTCAGTTAATGTGGCCATGCAGTCACTTATCCTGAGCTCTGCTCAGACGCTTGTGAATTCTGCAGTGTAGATGAGCCCTTTGGAGAGCTTAATACATTAAGAGAATCCATTACTTTTTTGCTGATTTATTTTATAATGGCTCATTTACATGCACTAAGAAACGGTATTTTTATACTAGTTAGAAAGGCACAGATTGCCTCTCTGCAGTCATACAGGTTTTCAATTTTAGACAAGATCTTTAAAAAATTGACAGTATTATGAACTTCCAAGAGGCTTTTCAAAGTCACTTAGGTTTTTAAAATCTATTACGGTTATTTTTTCTGTCATATTCCAAAGGTTTATATTTTTCGACTCATGGTACTAACAAATCCTGTTATATATGCTGAGCAATATGAAAAATAGGGCACTAATGTTTTAAAGTCTCTAAAACATTTCTCAAATTGACTGTAAAATGTGGCATTTCTACAATACAAGATTGTTTGGCAGGATATAAAAGCTTACTGGTTCTCATTTGGGTGATTTGCATAACTTGTTCATGGCATCATTTGTAAATATTATGCCCATCCCAAGCTGCCACTGATAAAAAGAGTAAGATTGCTTTTGCCAAAGCATGTCATAATATAGATGAGGAAAAAACCCTTCCTGTCTAAAAAGAAGGAAGTTATACAAAGCGAGTTAAAATTTTATACTGCATTAATCTCAGAAATCACTTTTCATGTCTGTTAGAGAACATAAAAGTGAAAAAAAAAATTCCTTTCGCTGTGCGAAGTGGTTCTACAAGGACTGGACAAGCCAAGGAGCAGTGGCTGTTCCCGAGGAGGCATTTGCTGAGGGCACAGTTCAAACCAGCACCCAGAGAGCCCCTTTGCCTGTGCATTAGAGAGGATGGGCTGGGCTGAGAACATCATTCTGGTTCCCCAGGCTCACTGAGGGTGAGCAGAGTGAACAATTCTGTTTCAGGCAGACAGATGACAATTCAGTTTGCCCACTGACCTGTGCTGACTCCTCAATACTAACAAAACCAAACCACTGCAACAAGTCCATTTCACCCAAAGAGACTCAATACAGAGCAAAAGCTCGTTTCACTTGGCAAGGCGGGGCAGCTTCCATATAATCATTTCAGAGCTTGATTTAATATTCATGACTGTTCTAGAAGGTGGCAGTTCTGACTCATGCTACAGAGTTGCCTGTGCTTGCTTAGGAAATGTCCTTTGAGAGATGCTGTATTTCTTGTGGATGAAGGCTGTGGGGAAATGATGCTGTCAGTCTTTGGAGGCTCTGTCACAGTCACCAAACAGATGGATTTTTGGAAAGCACATGTGTTTGTTTGCCTTCACAGTCAAGAATATGTCATTGTGGCTGTTTTGTGACCTCCCTGATTAAAGAGCTTAGATGAAGATCTTTGTCTCTGTAGTTATTTAGTGGGAAGGAAGAAGAGTAACTGGGATGCAGAGGGTAACTATGTCTGTTTCTCAGAGTTTCAAACTCACTGTTGGCAGCTGTGCCAACATCCTTGTGCTAATTTTTATGCAATTAGTTGAACTGGCTGGTGTAAACTTTAAGGTAACACACCAGGCCCTGAGAGATGGCGACATCTGTAGATGTGAAGGTACCACTGTAACAAGGTACCATTTACACATGATCTGTGACTGAGCTCTGAAGTTACCTCTGTGCTGCTGAGCAGGGATGGAAATACACTGCTCAGCTCCACTAAACCTGACAGCTGGCCTAACTACAGTGTTTTTCTCCTCTGCAACAACCTCAACACAGCAAATACCTCAAAAAGATGCTCTGACTTCTGAAATCAGTGTAATTTAATGGCTTGCTTTGGATAGTGCTTTCCTCCCGCACCCTGCATTTTTCTACTTCCTAAATTTAACAAACTACCCATAAATGGCCTTTTCCAATCAGACCTTAAAGGAGGAAAAAGAGATTGTAAGCCAGCAGCCAAGGCAAAGGAATCCCCAGGGAAAGTGCTTGGTGGTATTTCCTGTCGTGAATCTTTGCCTGCCAGGTTGAATTTGGGGAAAGAGGTAGAAAAGAAAGTTAGAATTTGTCTTTATCATGAAAGACGAAAAACATGGGGAGGTCACTAATTACATCTCTAAGGTGATACATACTCTACTGCTTTAGCGTAGAGATGCCAGTAATAACCTCAGGTACAGAACAGTGCTGGCACTTTAGTAGATACAGCAAATGAAAAGTATTATAGGTTGTTTTCTTCCCATCTCAGCTGCAACAAGATTCAAACACAATTTCAAGCCCTTAAAACCCCAGTGTTTTGCCCAAGTGAGATTGGAAATGCTTCTGGGAAGATAATACTGGATATACCTTTCTTATATGCTACAGAGTAAGATTAACTCGGGTAATGAATTTATACTGAGGAGTGGAGTTCAAGGTTAGGGATTTTTGAAAGCAGTCTCACTATCTGGGCAATAAAGCTTGGAAGTACGTAAAAAAATCTACTTTTTAAATAAGTGTTCTAATCAATAATGCTACATTGCAGTGTAGAAGGTGCAATTAACTTTTCAACCTAGTTCTTGGAGCTCTGTATGGCTGATTTTTAGGTCAAGCAAGGCTTTTCTTTGAAAGCTGTGGAGAAGATGAGGCTCGGTTTGTGAGAGTATGAAATAAGGCAAGATAAGGATTTGTATTTCAGAATTTGCTCTGAATTCAAGCTCCTAGCCTGCTGATCTTAAAGAGGAAATTGAACCCAAGACTTTCACCTTAAATACCAGCAGCTGGTTATTCAGGAGGCTGATCCAGCTCTCTAGGTTTAATCAGAATTGGATCCACAAAATTATTCTTAAAATCTTCCCACAAACACTTTGCTTTGACGAGCCCATACTCTTACTGAAAAAGCAGGGTATAAAAATGCTTCTGAATACTGTTTCTCTAGATTATACAAAAAAATTTACTTCATGATCCCCACTTAATTACTGCTGTACATGCAGATCAGCACTGGGTCCAGAAGACTCACCAAACAGAATTAAAACGAGACGAGGGAATAAGCAGCTAAAGAACGGCTCTGTTAAGGGATCTTGAATAAAACCAAGCAGCAGAAAAGCACAGAACCAGCAGTGCCACAGCATCATCTGTGCTGTGCCTTTCTGACCTGGCTCAACAGGACATGAGAGGTCACTGCTCGTGGACAGCAGCAGCCACACAGAGCAGGGGTGATCCCAGGCATGGTTGTTTCCCAAAGGACAAGTTTTGTGTGCTGGAGCTCAGCTGAAAGCTTCTCCTTCAGACTTTGAGCCTCAGCTGGGATCAGTCCTTCATCAAGCTTGGGAATGGGACCCAGCTGCAGAAAGCAATACCAGCCTGAACATTCTCCAGCAGCTCAGGAGAGCACTGAAACTTGTCACAGAGCCTCTGGAAAGAAAAACCCAAAAGAATTAGTCACTGACAGCAAAGCCCCTGCATGTAGGTGCAAAGCCTGAGTTTACTGTGCTTGGACCACAACAAATGCCAAGGTTATTCACAAGGCTTAGCTGGAAACATGGCAAGAGAAAAAAGAGTAAAGAGAACTGAAGCTGTTGGTGACCTGGACTGGCTGACAGCACACAGCATCCACCTAGTAAACAGTGTGATGCCATAGACATGAAGGGTCAACTATTCAATAAAATCAGAAAAAATCTAGAACTCATAGTGGTTAGCAGGCATTGCAGTGGCATACAGACATATCCTAAAAAAACCCAAAACACCACTCTCCACCCAGTTTCTTCCCAGAAAAACTTACTCTAAACAGGCAGCTGGGAACAGATTGTCCAAGTTTGACACAGATCCATCCCCAGTGTTAAGGTGCCCAGTTTGCTCAGGGCTGCCGGTCTAACTCAGTGTCCATGACATGAAAAACAAGGCTGGCCAGGTGGAATGAGTAACGAGACTGCCGTGGCTCCAGCACAGACCCACAGTCCAGTGACTGAAAGAGATTTAAAGCACCTTGAGCTATTCCCAAGGATCAGGTGTGGACCTTTTGTTTGACTAAATCTCCTTCTGCAGCAAGGCTTAGGTAGAAAAGCAGCAGCTGGAAATCAATAGACGGGACCAGCAGCAGGAGGAAGATAAACATAAATTGCACCTGCAGAAAGATAGTGATGTGCATGTGTTAATCCTCCTCCAGTATATAAATCCAGGAGCTACTGCAATTATCATGCTGAGCAAGGAAAACCAAAAAATGGCAGAAGCAGCTTGAGAATCTGCTACACGCTCCAACGAGATTTTTTTAAGGAATCCCTCACTTTCATTTCATTCTTTTTGAACACAGAATGGTTTCTGGTTATTTAAACTCCACTGGCCAGAATGGAACCTTAAATTAAAGGAGGAGAAGGATGCACAGCATCACAGCTGATGCCCTCCCATCTCAAATCAGCTGCAAACACTGTTTCTGTAATGCTCCTCAGTGCTCACTAACCTTTGGGCTGACTGAGGGACCACATAAATTGGTGAGCTGTGCCGTGGATGAAAGGAGAGGGATTAATCCTTTGAGCAGGACTGGGATTCCCTGCAGGTCTGTTGTGAGAGAGCGGCCCAAAGCCCTGGGCACCACACTCTGTTGAAGAACAACACAATCTGATTTTTCCTTTTTTTTAAAATTCCTTCTTATCATCAAAATAGTTTGAAACAACAAAAGAAACTATGAACATGTAAAAACCAGGCTGGAAGGTCTGATTTCAGTAAAGCAGTAGTTGCTGCCCTGACAGTTACAATGCTACAGGTTGTATTTTTATTATATTTGGTTTTTCTATTCTTAAAGGACTGACCACAAAATAAACTTTGACATAGCCAAAATTGGATGGTACTAATGAAGCACCCAAGAGGACAACACGCTGCTCCTCTGTGTGAGCAGCAAATGATGGGTAGTTAAATAGCTGTCAGTGGGGGATGCCTGATGGATTTTCATTAACTTTTTGTGTCTGTTGCATACACGCTCCTGAGTGACCAGCTAAGGTAGGTTACATGGCATTTGAAGCTGGATTTCCTGAGGTTAAAACCTAATAACCTGCTGGAGCACAGCATTAGAAGTGCTTCGACCTGCTCGCTTCCTCGTGGTGTGAGCACAATTAATTTCTGATCTGGAAAGGCCGACTGACATTTACGGGCAGCACAGACGCCTGCTTTAGAGCAGGGATTTCTTTCTGTTTCTATAAAGTGCAATACGCAGTTCAGCTAGCATCAGGTAAATAAGGTCTATAGAAAAGGTTGCAGCTGCTTAGTGGTCTCAAGCTTTTTTTTTCTTTGATAGCAGAAAACGAATGTACCTGGTACAAAAAGGGGTTGGTTTGGGGATTTTCTCAAGTGAGAGTGTTATGTGGTGCAAATGAGTTTTACAGATAAATGCCATAATATTTTAGACTGAAATCCAGAGATTAGCTGAGCCCAGCCTGTAGGATGCACAGTTAAGGAGTGAATATTTAAAACAAAATCTTGTATTTTAGTTTTGTTTTATTACTGCTTAGGAGAAGGCATGGAATGATCCAGGAGAACAAAATGGGCACACTGTTTTAAAGACTTTAAGCTGTTAAGCAACCTGATTTTAAGGGAAGATTGCAGAAAACAGGCTGCCTTTTAAAGGGAAATACCAAATATTAACACAGTAGCAAGCAAGATGAAATTTTGGTGATTTGCCGAATATTCTCAGCATGAATGCCAGAATGGCCTGGGTTGGAAGAGACCTTTTAAGATCATCCAGTTCTGTCCCCCTGCCACAGGCAGGGACACCTTTCACTAGACCAGGTTGCTGAAACAACAGCTCTTGTTGCACGCAAAGTAGGACTTGATGAATAAGGACTTGTAATCCCCACAGGAACAGGACCAGAAACACAGGTAGGCACCAGGAATCCCTTGGACACTGCGGCAAGTCTGGTGGGCTCTGTTAGAAATGTCAAAGGGAATATTCAGCACACGGTCCTCAGCACAAATGCTCTGCTGATATCCTGCTTTTCCAACAAAAAGAGAAAAACACAAAGCACCTTGAATTCAGGTTTTGTCAGTACTTCTCCAAGGAATGCCGAACTACGTTTGTTTTTTAGCATGAGATGGGACACAGCTTCCATCTGTGTGATTGTTTTAATGGATTGAAGGGGTGTCTTTGCCCAGGTCCTGCAGCTGTGGCGTCACTGGAGAGTGGCTGATGCCATGAAGGATCGCCCTCGAGGAGTGGGCAGCTCTTCAGGAAGTCCTTTATACACAATACATTGCACTGTGCCACTTAACAATCTAATATTCAACTACTAAGCTGCCACATTTTCAACAAGTCCTTGGAGAAATGCAGGAATCCTATCAAAACTGCAGCCTTATCATTCCTTGGAAATTCTCTGACGTGCGGGAGTGCAGAGGGCATGCCTCATATTGAAAATAAGATCAGACATTTCCTTTGCCTGACAGCCAACTGTGCTTAATGGGATTCTAATTTAATCAGAGTACAGAACGGGGCAGATGTAACACTGATAAATTATAACAGGGATCAACATGCAAGAGCAGTGCAGGTAGGACTTGCCTCAGAGAGTGACAACTGCAGGAGAAACTACAAGTGTCCAAAAGGGACTTGGCATACAGCCGTGGGCCAGTCCCACAGAATCACAAATGGAAGCACACCCGGATTTGAAAACTGCTCTGAATGTTCTTATGTATTGCACTCTGTCCAGCCCTACCTGAACGGTCCCATCACTTCTCAAAGGAGGCTGAGTTGTTTCAAATGAGACTATAAGTGCACCTACATTTTTTTAAAGCAGACTAAGCTGCAAACACACAGCAGAGAGAAAACGTGAGACTAGAACTCACCAAAACCTTATTTTTTGCTTCCCAGCTACTGTTTGCTCACTGAACATGAGTTACTCCTGCTTGCAAGGCTTGCTGTTTGGACATCCCCTTTATGCACCCCTGAAAGTAGCCCAAGATGTTGCTCTACACCTTCCACCAGGTAAACCCTCTCCCAGAACTGATGCTTCAGGCAGGCAAGTAGGATAAGCTGGAAGAAGATCCTTGCCACCACTGGGCCTCCCTGCCACAGGAGGCTGTAAATGCAAGTGTATAGGGATACACAGCTTACTGGGCAGATTGATGGGAGAAGGGTTCTTTGAAACAGGCACAATCACTGGTTTAGGAATTATGCTGCAGATGACTGCAGACTGGGAGGGTATTTTGGGTAGTATCACTGTATGCTTGCCCTGTCTTTGTGCTGTTCACAGCATTTACTGCAGGCCAGAGACAGATTATTGGAGTAAACGAGTCTTCTCCTGACTTGATAGCTTATTATTTTCAGCAGTGATGGTGAATGTCCCTGTCCAAAGATCTCGGTGCTTTACAGTAAACATGTGGATGTGTTTTCCTTGCAGTGATGATTAGCTGACTCAGCTGCATAAATTAACCTCCCCAGGCAGCAAAGACAAGCTGAGTGCTGTGTGGGTACCTGAGAGGTTCAGTGCTGCTGGGCTGTTCAGGGAGGTCTGGTTGTTAAACTTTAGCAAGGCATCTTTAATATATGTAAATAGGCTTTTTACAATGAGTAATGTTGCCAAATTTTCCAGATTGCTAGCACTGTCCTCCATTAAACTTGGAGGACAAATTCACAAAATACATTATTAGGGGAGGCAGCAGTAATGTTAGTGAGTGAAACTGGTGATGCTCTTAATCTTGGAAAACAAAGAAAGGATATTCTTGCGTCTTAGCAAGGTCAGTGTCATATACTGGCAAACTGCTAGAAATAGTCCATGGTACTGTTTCAGCAGATTTAGTCAGAATACACAAATTTAAGTAAATCCCTAAAGAACACTATCATAAGGGCTAAAAGAAAATATTCCTGACAGTAAAACTGAAATTATGTTACTTACAGGATAATGCAAGTGATCCAAGTCAGAATTTCTCTCAGAAGCAATCTTTAACTATGAAATATTGCAAAGACACTTACACTTAGACCTACCACAAAAAGAAGAAAACATTAAAATTCCCACAGGGCTAAAGTAATTTATTCTAATCTGGAGACAAAATCTTCAACCATCTTAAACATGTGCTGTGCGACTTCACAGGGCAAAGTTAAATTTCTTTAAATGCTAGAATTATGTATCTGAGAAGCCATCCTATATGGTCACTTCCCTTCAATTTCAAGTTGGTAAAAGATAAAAATGTAGAAGAAACTTCTCTGCGGCAGTGTAGGTATTTGAATGGATGAAGCACTTTCAGTCAGTAGTGTGTGAAGAAAGCAGTTCTAGAAAATTAATGCTACGAGCATTAACCAAAACAGATTTTGGATCATCTTTCAACACTCCATTCATCTTTCTTAATCTATTTCATATTTTATTCATGATTTGAATTCAACCACAATTCTCACCTAAATCAGAATGTTGCTAACAGACCTTTTAAAAATCCTCATGAACTCTTTTTCAAGGTGGCATCATGCAACATATTATTGAAAAATAGCTATTCTATAATCCTTGGGAAAACTATTTAGTAACTGCAGTAATGCAGTGAAATGTAATAACACACCACATTGATCTGATTATCACCAGATAAACACACTCCTTGGCTGGCTGAATGTGCCAGGCAGAATGCACACACTGCAAGGAACTCGGTCTGGGTGCTCTTTGTGACCACGTTACTTCAGAGGCTGTAATGGGACAAGTCTCCTTCTGTGATTGCCAAAATTACCTCCCTCTGGAATCTTTTATGAGTGGCAACAACAGGACAACTTTGCATGAGCACCAGAACTGCCCCATTCAGGATACCTTTCACTTCAAATAAATGCTGGTCAACAAACTGCCTAAAATTCAATCTGGGCTACATCGTGGTAGAGGATTCAATTTCTGGTTTGAGGATCTCTCATGCAGTAGTCAGGTAGGCAAAGTATTGTGGGATGGGAGAGCTGGAGGACCACCAAAGTCCACAGTGCAGAAGTGCCCACTAGAAACACCCCGTGACAGGCAGGTAACTCATTCCTGCTGCAGAATCCTGCAGAGTCCTGCTCTCCACAGAGAGCTGGTGAAAGACAAGGCCTTCAAGAAAGATCATGCTCATACAAATACTTCATGGAGAGGAACCTTAGACTAAGTATGAATCAAAACCTCTGCCTGACAAGTCAAAAGCCTGGTCTAGCCTTCAAAAGCAGCTGCATTCTTAACCCCACTGACCAGGGGATGCCAGGGGTGGGCTGGTCACAAGGAAGGAGTTTGCCAGAGTCCTCGAAGCAGACAGCTGTGTCAGCACAGAGTGGTGGGCTTTGCTTTTACAGCTACCAGTGAAGAAAGAAATATTTGTATTCTGACAGATTGTACCAGCTCAGTGCTCAGGAACAATCCAGATATTGGGATGTACCAGGAAAGGAACAGGGAATCCACAATGCATCTGAATCTTGGCAGCCATGAGCTGTTCTGGTCGCCAACCCTCTCAGAAAGGATTTACTAGAAGTGGAGAACACATGAAGATGGGCAATAATCACAGTTATGGAATGGCTTCTGCTTGTTAAATGACTTCAAATAATCGAACTAGGACTGCTAATGCTGGGAAGGATGTGACTGCAGGGGATTTGGTCACCCAGTGCACAGCTCAGCTGTGGAGCCTGTTGCTGAGCTGTTGCAAAGGCTAAATTGGATGTGAGCTCAAACACAACTAGGCAAATTAATAGAAAAAAAATTCACTAGGCAAATAAAGACACAGATACCATCTCTGACTCAGGAAAGCAGAGCTGCAGCTACTTGGGCACAGGGAGGGTATTTCCAATGCTTCTGCATCCCTGTAATCCTCCCTGTGGACCCTGCTGTCAGTCTCCAGTTGTGACAGGTACTGGTCTGGATGGGTTTTATGTTACCTATTCTGTCTGGTTTTATATTCTCCCTGCAGCCTTTCTGCATACAGCTCCTCGATCACATGCTGAAATATGCCTTTACTCAGTTGCTTTACACCTGGGGAGTGGCAGAAAACCCAACCACCAGGGAGGAAACTTCCCCCAGGCCCCTCGGCTGTACGTCAAAATGCTGATCCTCTTCCCTGCTCAAAAACCTGACAGCCCAGAGCCACACCAGGGGCAGGCTGAGTGTGCGTACCCAATTTCCCCAGAAGAGCCCAGCAGTGCCTGCTGCACCTGCTGGAGCCCAGCATTCCAGCCCCGGACAGAGAGCAGCTCGTCTGAGCCCAGCAGAGGGGAATGAGGTTCAGGCAGTTGCAGCATAGGGGCTGGTGTTCTGAATCTCTCCTACCAATTTGTACAGCAAACCTGCAATTTCTGTGGTAGCCATGGAAACTGAGGTACTGGAGCACAATGAAGCACATGTGTGAACGCTGTTGCCACCACTGAGCGTACATCACTCAGCACTTCTCGACAGCAAGGGCAGACAGGATATCTGGGTAATCACAGGCTGGTTGTGGCCACTGGGTCTGCACCAGGCTAAATATGTACCAGACCACAGCAGCTCTTCTGCTGGGACCAGGGGGGAGGATACCTGCTGGAAGGCAAGGCCAGTGTCAAGGAAGACAACCCTGTCCACTCCAGAAGAAAAGGAAAACAAGGAACGGCTGGGAAGAAATGCTCCCTGGTGAGCTGTACGAAAACAGATAGAAATCTGCCTTGTTTTGTCTCCCTTCACACTGTTAGTAATCTCAACAGTTTGGGTTTTGATGGTTTCTCAGTCAGTGAACTACAGAAATCAATGGAGTCATCTCACCTGGAGTGACAAGCAAAAAATATGCCCCTGCCAGTCAATTTTCTTGTGAAAGAAGTGTTTAGAAGCTGGTGAAGGACCCTCATTCAATGTGCAGCATAAAGCTGTAAAGAACTGCAAACTAGGGAGGCTCATCCTGTAAAATTAAAAAAAAAGAGGAAACATTATTTCCTTCAGACAAGTTCTCTGTAGATCACTCTGCAGACCTTTTGCTTTACCACTGCTATTGAGGTCAGTGTTCTAATTCTGCCCAGACTCATCAGGTGTGTTGGTTTGAGCGGGCTGTGCTGCCTAGGATTTTAAAGTTGCACAGATCGGGTCAGTCTGGCCAAAGGCTGCCCTCCCTTGGGGTTTGAGGCAGACCTGAAAATGGGGATGTTGACCTCTCGGGGTGGTTTACACCAAGGAACTTGAGTTGTACAGTCTGGATAAGAATTTCAACAGGGAACAAACACTGATAACCCTTCAAACAAGCTGGAGTAAAGCAAAAAAGCCCCCAACCTGTATTGCTTAAATACTGAGGCTGTGTACAGCAAGTGACAAAGGGGCTTAAAAATAGAGCAAAGCACAAAAGATTCCTTATAATTTCCAGCAGTTGCTTGGCTGACACGAAAAGGTGTCTGACAGAGGGTGATGCACACTGAAATGCTGCTGGTTGAGCAGAGAGGTGAGCAGGGAGCCAGCTCGAGGGTCAGCCCAGCACAGGCAGCTGTGCTCAGCACTCCCACCCCACAGCCTGCAGCACCTGCTCTCAAACACAGCAATTCAGATTTCTAACATGAAGAGATTCTTAACATCCATCAGGTGGAAGCTGAACACCGTTGGTGGGGATGCCATGTCCTTGGCAGGGAACCCCTGCATCTTAACTCCTAATTAGGGACCCCTGAGTTCACCCTTTTAGTGGGTACAAGCCTTGTTACCTACTTAAATCCTAAAGATCAAAACGTAAGAAAGAAACTGCTACGTGTTCAGTTTTCATTTTTACCTTTGAAAAGGAAAGATCTCTGCCACCACTGCCTGCCTGTAAAATCTAAATCCTGGAGTCTGGATGTGACATTTTTCCAAGCAGTGTCTCTGCCCTCTGTATCTGTAGATTAACTGTACCTACACCTGTGCGTGAGGTGAGGACCGATCAGAATGGGTTCCATTTCATGCTTTTTTGTACTTTGGGCTCCCTAACCAGTTCACAGATGCCTTAGAGGGTATCAGCCTCACCGATGGCCTGGTATCTGCAGCTTAAGAGTACAGACACTGTAATTTGGGATGCCAGATCTGCAAACACAACAGCTCTGTGGCTGGATGGTCTCTCCAGCCCAGCCTGGCATGTTGGCTCCTGAAGGGACCTGACCGGGGATTAATTTCAGAGGCTTACAGAAGTGGTAAACTGGACACCAGGAGAAGAGGACAGATTACATGCACGAAATATCACAGTATTTCATATGGGATGTCTAAGCCACGACAGACTCCTCCAAATGACTTTATTTCTGCCAATGCTAATATTCCTAAACAATGTACAATTTCAGAATTAAGCCAAAATTTAAGCTTATAAAAATAACTGAAGTGTTACTTATGTTCCAAATTCTGTTCACTTTACTTTTACCTTTCTTCCTCTCAAAATACATGTAGCTGAACTTTTATGTCCCTGAGTACACTATTCACAATATTTGGGAGGCTGAAGATTGTCCCATTTCCCCAGAAGCACTTTCCCCACCTGCCTGGCATTTCCAGAGACATGCAATACTAAACCACAGCAGAGAGGAGCAAAGCATTGCCATGGGTTACAAAAGAGGCACTGAAATTGGACGAGCCAAACTCTCAGCTCTGCCAAAGAGACAAGGCTCTACAGGAAAAACTACAGTAAATATTCACTGGCAGTTGAGGAAGAAAAATGGGCATTTAGTCCACTGGTCACTACAGAGAAGTAGAGGGAAGAATCACGGGTTAATTCTGCTCTGAAAGTCACAGAAAGCAAAAGAGATCACGGAGCCCTTGTTAATCTTCTCCTTTACAGCTACGACGCTGTGGGGCTGTGGCAGGAGGCATGTGCTTATTGATAGCCAGGTTACTCAGAAGAGCAGTGGTGGGAGGGAATTACATGAAAACAAGCTCCTAATTGCTGTTCCTTTTCTGCTGAGGATCATGCAGTGTTCATGGGTAAAGTAAAGTTCAGATTTTAGCAAATGCAGAGCCCTATTGCAAGTGCCCCATAATTTCTAAAGTGGAATAAATAATTTCCAGTGAATAACTCGGTTGCATTCTGCCTATGAAGCTCATACAGATCACTGTCCTCAAATTATTCCTGCTCAATTAAACTTCACAAGTTCAACTTTACAAGCTGCGAATATTTGAAATTTGAGCTGCTGCTTGGGGGTGATATTGATTCTCTTCTCTCTTTGGTTGAGTGCACAAGCTTGTCTGTGAACACTTACATTTAACAACTGAAAATTCATCTTTTACAAATACACAGGTGTAACTGAAATTTGTTTCCTCCATAAAATTTGGCTACTAAAATTCAATTACTGAAGTTAGGGCTTAATTTGATTGTAGCTTTGTGTTACAGAAGCACCTAGAGTCAAGTCCAGCCAAGGTTAAGGTACTCTGGGTACTACTAAAGCAGTCTGTGTCTTGCAAATAAATGTCCTAGAGCCACATAAACATTTTAGAAATGGCAATAGGTTTATACACAAAAGAAATCTCAGAAATTTGGGGTAGTTGCATTTCTTCATATATTTTATGGCTACTGAATAGTCACAGAACAATTTTGCTTACCTTGGGAGACTAATAAATTACAGCATAAGACACAAACTCTCTACACAAAAGTCTGTTCCACAGTTTTCAGTAGTAATTCAAGCCTCTGCCTAAGCAGTCTCAGCCTTCACAAATGAGAACAGTATTTTGTTATTTTAGGTAACCATTCAGGCATTTTAAACAGAAAATATGAGCTCAAACAAACTGCAGTTGACCAGGCTGTGATATTCAGTGAACTGTGACCACTGTGATATTCAGTGAGTGCTTTCGTAGTGAGGCTGCAAAAGTGAGAAGCAGATTAACTAAGCAAAATAGGAAAACAGCCCGTGTGGCATCAGCAGTACCTGGCTGCAGCACGAGGATGTCCTGGGCTTGTGGCCAGCGGGTTGGACCTGCAGCACCTCGGGAAGGCACGGAGCTGGTACAAGGTCAGGTGAGCAGCTCAGCAGGGACTTCCTTCTGGCAGGCACTAAGACACAGCTTTTGTTCCATCTCTTGTTGTCTTGGTTGAAGGCAAGAGGTTTGCAGTGTCCCTCCTGGGCTTTCTGGAAGAAGGGTCCCCCTCTGGCACCAGGGTGGGGATGCAGATGCAGCCAGGAGCGATGAGCAGTCCATGCTGTCACTCCTGTCTTACCACTGGAGTGTTCCTCAGTCCCGAAGTTTCTGTTTTTGGAGATAATTTGCAAATGGCATTATGTACAATGGGAATGTAAGGTGCAGACCCCTTGGCATGTTTTCTTTGTTATACCCTTTCTCTAAACACAAAGCTTTAGTCTTTGTAAATCCCACCTTGTTTATTCAGAATTAAGAGTTTTGGAGTTACTGAATGCAGCGGTTTCTGTCCTTCTCAGCTTTCTAATGCCCTCAGAAATTTGCCACTTGGATAGGCTACTTAATACAGACAGTTTATAAGCTTAAAAGTGTGATTTTGAGAGGGACAAACATTGAGTTTTGGACAAAGAAATGGAGTTGGAAGAGTGTGAAATGCTTGTATTTTCCTTATTTAGATTCCTTCACTAGATGGTGAATGGAAGAGGAAAACAGGCCTGGAGGTACACTAGGAAAGAGATCTCTTTAAACAACAGGGGTTTTTTTGCTTGTTCGAGTGGCAGTTCAGTCATCATGCACTTGGTTTTGACAGCAGTGAAATTTTAGAGCACTGAGACCTGACTTATTGGGAAAACAAAGCAAGAAGGAATCCCAGTGAAGCACACAGGACACAGGATACAGCCGTAGTAACTGAACTCTACAATTTGCTGGCCTAGTCTCTGATAACCAAAACAGCTTCCCTGTCACACGGTTTTGACCCCATTTGGGCAGTGCAGATGCTGAAGCCCCAGACAGTCCCTGCAGAAGGGGACTCCTGACCCAGCTGTGCTGTGCTGCTCTCCTGCTCCCCAGTGCCCGGCTGAGGGGACCTGTCCTCACACAGCCCCACAATCCCACTCCCACCTGCTCTGATTAAATTCACCAGATAGCCAAAACTCTTCTGCCCTTTGAAAGTTATTGCCTCCCAATCACCTAATAAAAGAAACATCTGGCAACCTTTAGCAGTTCAGATGTGTCCTGTTCGATTTACTGCATGAAGCAAACAGGATCAGGACTGGGAGACTGGAAACAAATACATGGATCAAACTTGACAACTGCAAAGTTGTGCTATTAACACCGTGTCTGAGCAGCTCTGGCGGCTCTAAATTATTGAGATTATTATAAATTTTGTATTCATTAGCATCTCCTCCCTCTTTTTCTCCAAGCTACATAGGCCAACGCTGCTCAGCACTCCTTGGCTGATTTACAAAAACTAAGCAGCTCCTTTACTGTACAGAATCATCCATGTGCATTTAATGCCACATCCAGATTTCCAGATCCTGGCCTCGGCAGTGATTGAGCACAACAAGTTTATGGGTAAGGTGGCCCTGTTACAAATGAGACACCAGCTCAGAAGTGCTCCCTGCACCGGATCTGGAGGGTGGCCCCTGACAGTGCAGAGCTGCAAAGGAGAATTCTGCAGGAAAAGGCTTTCTGCCACTGTTTGACAACTGCATTAGGAACCACTAGGCCGTACAATCCTGTGTGCACACACCTCTGCTGGAAATACGGGCTCAATTTCAAATACAAGATCCTGTAGTTAGTGAAATCCTCTGCCTTTACCTCCTGATTTATTTTAATTATTTTTAATAGCTGGCAGTGAGGAAAGCTTTACCAAAAATTTGGACCTTTAATATTCTATCATTTTTCCCTAAATTCAATTGTTATTCAGATTCACTCAGCCCTGCAGTTACCACACACTCTGAAACTCCATAAAATCTTGCACGGGTTCCCACAAATGTGGTCTTTGTGATGTTTCTCCCTCCTGTCACGATACTGAAGGTGTTGAGCTTTTAAACATTTTCCCTGCTTGGTCTAGGAGTTGTCAGGTTAACCTCCTGACTGCTTCATTCTTATTTGCTTATCTTTTAGTTTCCCACTTGAATGAGAAGCTTTTGCACATATTAGTGCAAGGAAAAAAGGTAGGAAAAGTATTCATACTTGAATTTTTTAAAATATCATGGTACATTGCCTGCAGTGGAGCTGCTGTTCAAACATAGCTGGGTTTGCAAAGCTGGGTGGCAGGATGCCAGCAGATGCTCCAGTTTCACACCTGAGCAGGAAAAGGCTTTACTCAGAGATTCCCAGCTAAATTCCCAGCTTGAAGGACTCTTTTCCCTCTTTAATTCAAGTACAGCCTTCTAGTCTGCACTGTAGCAGGTTGCGGTATTTGTAGTCATCATAAAATATTCCTGAATTTTTTCCTATTTCATAAGTAGATTTTTTTTCTAATGTGAGGAACAAATAAAGCTGATAATATACATTCTCTAAACCTCAGCAACAGAGCTTTGGAAATAATCTGCAGCAATAAGGTTGACAAGAGCAGTGGCTTTGCTGTGTTCGTGGGTGAGCTGTTCTGATTTGCGGCAGAGATTCAGTTAAGAGAAAGCCTGACATGGCCTGAGCTAACCAGAGCTCACCTATCTCAGAAATTGAAATCCCATCCTACTTTTGTACAAAAAGTAATTAACTTCTGGAACCTTCATTTTCAAATCCTGAGTTTGGAAACCCCGTGGGCCCAATTTTGAAGTGCTGAGCAACGGCCCATAGAAAAATCACTTCATTGTGTCATAGGTTGGGAACTTAAGAGATATTTTGGAGATGCTAATCAATAAAGATATACCAGCCATTAGACCAAGAAGACGTTATTCTAGCTGAGACATCAACTTACGTCTTTCTCCCCATGAAGAGTTAGCAATTTTATTTAAGTGCATCATCAAGACAGAGATTCCCTGTAACTGGAGGAAAGAGGGTCGGATTTTGTTACACTGGGATAAGTCTGAGAGGAACTCCTCTCGAATTCACCAAATAAACTTTAGCCAGGGATTAATAACGAAACAAGAGATGTGGCAGATGGTGGTGCTCATGGAGGAACATGGTCCTATTTACATTTTCTCCCACTGAAAGGAAGCATTCAATGATTTTAAAAAAGAAGGCTCCTGGCAATGGATTTGTAAACTTCTTAGAATAATCCATTTAACACAGGAGATACAGAAGAATTATTTCCAAACTGGGATTTGACATTTACACTAGCAAAAATAATATCTCTAATAATACTGGGGAGTTTGAAGACACAAGATCTGTTAATATTTCCATCTCGGTACACAAACTTGTCATCAACTGGGGGTAAAGAAATCACACCACACTTAATTAAACAAATTAGGGAAAGGGTACAAGTAGAAAGAGAAAAGGGGAGGGGACAGGGAATAAATCATTCTTCTTTTCCCTGAGTCCATCCATCACCAGTTGCAGTTAGGAACAAAAAATCAAATTAGTTGCACCAGTGGTCTGTTCAGACCTGACAATTTCTGTATTTCTAGTTTAAATTAGAGTAGAATCAATGGAAGTTTTACAAAGATAAGTTAAAGGCAAAGCTTACAAGGCACAGTGTTCAATCTGCCTGGCAAGACAAGGTTTAGCCTTACAGGAGTCATTAAGGTTAATGCAATCTATACTGATGTGACAAGGAGATGCTCTATTTTCATTACACCAGAAAGCAGCTCTGATTCACTGTGCTTAGAGCTAATTGACAGTTTCCAAATCACATGGCAGTAATTGTTTACAGTTGTAGAAAGGGAGTATATTGTTTTCACTGCTGGTTTACTTGATACATTTATCCACTTAATCTCTCTCACTTAATTTTCTTTGATAGGTGGAAATAAAAAATAATTTAATTCTAGTATCCTTTGACATTTACTTTTCAGCTAAGAAACTGGTTTGCTTTTCAGCCAAGAATTCAGGTCAGGGGAAGAGCTTGAACACAGCTGCCTCCTCCTTGGAGAATGATCACCCAGCCCACCCCGCTCTTTGATTTAGCTTGGGCAAATCAAAAGCATGTTCAGAAAACTGAAAGATGCATTCAGAGTGCCACAAGCTTTCTTACTAACAAAAACACAGTGCACACTCAGCCTGCTGCACATCTGACACATCACCTCTTCTACCTCCTCATCCTGCTCTTCAGACCCCTGCTTACAGCAGCCTCTGTTTGGTGTGCTCCCATCACTGCTCTCCTCAGAGGGAGTCTGGTGCTCCATTGCTGAGCTTTAGAAGACCCTGCACACACAGAATTTGTTCAGAGCAGCCCTTCAAGCGAGGACAGGCTGATGGGGTGCTTGGAGGAGGTGGTGGGTGAGCTGGGAAAGCACCCAGCAGAGGTAGCCCCGAGACCTTGCGTGGCTGAGGTTGGCAAGAGAAGAACCCACGAACAAGCCCAGCTTCCATGGGGCGTGGGCCTGGGGTGACCAGCAGGGCCTTTGTCCAGTGGCTCCTTGCATTGGCAGGGCAGCAGCTCCAGGAGAACACGCTGCTCAGTTTGTCTCTAACAAAATTCAAACCCCAGCAGTTTGAAACCATTCTCCTCAAAACTATTCTCCCCCAATCCCCCCAGCTTCTGCCAGACTCACACAGGACATTTTGTAGCATGGGCCCAGTTAGGGCAGCTTTCCACGCAGAGCCCAGAAATGCTTCCAGCGGACTGTGCCCTTTGGAAGGCTCTCACAGACACATCCAGAGCTGGCTGTTTAAGTGCCTTGCTCCACAGAGGTTTGCTAATGTGATCTGGAGAACCTGCTGACAGCACTTTCTTGCTGAGGGATTGCCTCATCAAGGTGGTCTGTTCCAGGGGCTTCCACAGGGACACACAGTGCACTCCTAACGAAGTGCATTTTCTGTGAGGGAGGCACAGGGCCAGGCACTCACCTCCAGGTCAAACGGTCAGGTGATTACAGAAATAAAAGAAAGGAAAAAAAGAAAGGAAGGGAAGAAAGGAAGAAAAAAATCTATTTACTTATTAATAGCCCACAAGGCATGGGTGACAGGGAAATAAGACTGAGTTAGTTTGGTAAGGCTCTGGTAGGTATGTGAACACCCCTAATACAGACAGGAACTTTAAAAAAATATATAGGAGTTATCATCTATAGAGTCAAGTATATTTATTTATCTAGTACGAAATCAAATTCCCCTCTGAAATATAATGAATTCTGCATGAACTAAATAAAGAGAAAACATGTTGTAAGCTCCATGAGTAACCCTGGCTGCTTCATGGTATGTAAAACTGACCATACTGATACTTGATGTCTTTTATAAACTTCAAAATGAATTCAGGAAAGTTCTGCTATTGAGGATGGCACCATGTGATGTTACACCTGCTGAATCAGGTATTTCATGCTGTAATAAATCCCATCTAGAGTCAGCTGTGTCTAAATTGAAAAACAAAGGTGTAAAATCAAGTGCATACAGTCAGGTTTGTTAGGTACTACCCTATATGTCCTGGGTGAAATATTAAGAAAACAGTAAACTGTCAGACACTGGAAGTTAAAAGATGAACGTGGTAGCAGGGCCCAGCCACCAAATCCAGTGAGAGCTGCTGAAGCTGAATAGTTTGGGGAGATATCACAGGCTCAATTCTACAAAAAAAGGCAGCCCAGAGGGTGTTCCAATAGCATTTGTGATGGCAGCGAAGCAGTTAAGAGAAGCGATGCTGAAGAACAAAGTTAATTCTGCTTCTAAATCTGTGAGTTAAGGTGTTGTCTGTTTGCACAAGAGGTCTCTGAAGCATCTGTACACACTTCCTCCAGCTACTGCTTTATGAATCCTGCAATTTTCTCTCCACATGAGGCTGCAAACCTCTGTAATTCACTGTCTTTCCCTACATGTGCGAGTTCAGCAACTTCTCCTCTCTTAGAGTGAGTGATGGGATTTGCCAGGGAAATTCAGCACAGAATTGCTTCTTCCAAACACAGGCATTTTCAGGCTCTGTTTTAAAGCAGTAATGGAGATGGTAGTGGGCCCAAATCATTTCAGGACTCTACAAAATCAATATCTTGTGGCCACATTCCCACAGCAGCAGAGTTTTACTGTACGTCCCTCGCCAAGGCTGTCCTTTAACACTGGGTTGTTTGTCTGTTGTTTCAGGATCCCTGAATCAATGAATCTTTCAGAGGGCTGTAATGTATGAAACTTTTAAAAATGTAAACTCGTTCAGGACTGACAATAACTTCCTTCCTCTGCCTATGTTTCTCACATAGTCTTTTATCTGACTCAGTTAAGAACAGGGTGATTAAACACATCCTCTGCATCTCCCACCACATCATATCTCTCAGCTGAGATTACTCAGTCAGGCATTATTATGCTGTCCTGAGCAGGCAGTACTGAAAGGTATTTCACGCTGTCAGGTTGCTTCTTTTTTTTACATAAAGTTTTATTCTTATGTAAATGGAGCATTTGTTTTCCCTTCCCTAACACGTTTTCCTTCCTGCTCCCATTTAGTTGAGTGCTGCCGGTTTTATTTGTAGCTGGTTTTAGAATGTTGAAATATCTGGTATCTGTCAGCAAAACTCCCACTGGTTTCAGAAATCATTATTTGGTCTGGTTGACACGGTGGTGTTGGGTCACAGGTTGGACTCAGTGATCTCAGAGGTCCTTTCCAACCTAATTGATTCTGTGATTTCTGTGATATTTCAATCAGTGCTTTCTCTGCCTTCCTAAGGCTCCAGGTAAAACCTGTACATTTACAGAAGCTTTGGGTGTCTTTGATACTGTCCTGCACTAAAATACAGCCATCTGGTGGCAATTAGACCAGTCAATAATTACTGGAGCTGAGTGAAATAGGAAAGTGTAAACACAGGTTTGTAACCACCTCCTCTGCTTGTCACAGCAAAGCAACACGAGTGGCAGTGCTCTCCTGTCAGGAATTAGCTGTTTCACTTAGTTTCATGCCTGGCTGAGCCCCAGGGTCTGCTCCCATGGCTGTGGAGGGCTCCTCAGCACGGTGCATCCCCACGGGAGCAGTTCCAGATGTGTTAAACAGCTGTTTGCAAGTGCTGGAGCTCTGGGAGTGCTGCACACAGGATGGAAAACTGGAATTCAGTTTCTTCTCACGTGTCCTCTCACCATGGCTCTCCAAGTTACCAGCAGGGTCAACCTGAGTGTCCTGATTTCAGATGGAAGGGTAAAAACAGGTCCAAATCATGATTTATTGTGATCTGAAACACAGCTTTGAGCTAACTGCTCAAAGTTTGATTAAAATTCAAAAACTGAAGCCGTGGCCAGACTCTTCACCTTTACTGGAGTGATTCTGTCAGGGGTTAAACAAACCTGCTGGCAAAGGAAATAGCTGCAGATTTTCATAATGTTTTGCCAGCTACTCAGTGGTTTACTGGAGCTGTCCAATGCCCAGATACAAACACGAGGCTTCACATGGTTCATATTCTCCCCTAATAACTTCTCTCTCTCAGGCCCTGGATTTGTTGATCCTGTGTTGCTCCACACATGTGTGAGACCTGCAGCTGCTGCTGAGCATTTCAGCAGCTCATCTTCCTCCCAAACCATGTAAAGCTTTCCAAGCTTGAGCAATTTTCAGAATTCATCTCAGGTCTGGCTGAACACAATGTGTCACGTTTTCATTCTGACACCACCAGATGCCTGGCCCTGATACCCCACCAGATGAAACTGCTTTTCTGAGTAGAGTTTCACTCTGAATTTCCACAGGTGGAGACCCAAGGATATTTTTGTAGAGCAAATAAGTAAGTTAAGGGTCTACAGGGTGCCTCTGCTGGGTTTTGCACAGCTCCGGCAGGCCCTGATGTTTAATGCTTTCACTTTCATTACCCAAAAGAACTTGTGCTGCAAATTACAGCTAATCCAGTGCAAATGCAGAGTACGTGCACAGATCATCTCTCATGTCTGTAAGCAAAATACAGACTGCAGGGACTTCTGTAACCTCGGGCAAAAAATGTGTGCATGAAGTGCTACACCTGCCTTTGAGAAGGCCTTGTTGGCAATGGCCATGGTCTAACTCAGCAAACTGAGCTGGGCATTGTGAGCACTGCCTACACGTGGGAAAGAACAAAACTCCTTCTTGTGTGAAGCTCTTCCATAAATCCTCTTCGATTCCATCCTCTGGGAAGGGAGTACCTCTAAGACAATTTGCTTACATTGCTTTGTCAGCAAGACTCTCAGTGTGCTTATGGAAATTTCAACTTTCAATCAATAAAATAGGAGTAAGATCTGCTTATCTTTGGAAAAGAAGGAACTAAAAAGCAAATCATACTGCACTCAACTAAGTAAAGGTATTTGTGTTGGATCTCATGAAAAGCCACCAGCAAAAACAAATGGGCACAGAAATACAAGAGGTGAGCATTTTTATAATTTCTTAAGCTGTTTCTAACACACTGATACTTTTGTTAACAACTTCTCTAACAGGCTGAGAAAAAGATGAATGAAACTCACAATGACAGCTGAGACACCAGTGCTGGCACAATTCGGCTGATGGAGCTTGCAAGGATACATCACGAATCTAACACATGGTCTGTAATCCTTCGTGTGAGGAAAGGCTCTGGGGCTTTCTCCCAGCACAGCTCACCTGTGCAGCCACACAACACAGGAAGCACTGACTCAAACTGGCACCACTTTTAAAGAGAAAGATGCATGTGCTGAAAAGACAATCAGATAATCAGTGTGAGAACTACTCTCGTAAGGCTTTCAATCAGTTGTATCTACCCTTTTCCTCACGCTGGCTTTTATTTAAAACTCTTTCTCCCCAGAATGTACAGCTTCCACACAAGCTAAATACTTACCTTTCCCTGTCTCCGCCTTCCAAAATGCAGCATACTGATTAATAACGGCCCATTTGCCCCTCTAACCATGCAAAGAACAATTTTTAAGTAGCTTTAAACCTAAAGGATAAATTTTGGAAAAAACCTAGAGTGTTTACACAAAATTCTGCAAAAAAACCTTCTGTATATTTAGTGCTACCTCTTGAAAGGAGCATCCAAACCTGAAAATGCAGGTAACTGGAGAATCTTCTCAGCCTGGAAAGCAGCAACCACACACTTGGAAGGCTCAGCCTCCTGCATGGTGGGACTTGCATCAGCTTTGCTTGGGTTCACTGATGAGCTCCAGTCAGGCAGGTCCCACTAGCGATGGTTATTGTTTTGTTCCTGTTTCAAGGTTGGTTGAGATTTTTAAAACAAGAAAACGATGAAGAGGAAATGTTTATGTGCAAATACTCGCATTCACATATACATTTAAATGTTTGTAGAAAAGCAGTTGTTTCCTGCGTGAAATCAAAGCCTTGTAAACAGACATTGAATACTATCATATGGGGAAATGCTTCAAAGGAGGGCTTACAAACGCAGTTTATCTCAGTTTAAATTCATATTCAACACCTAAAAGACGTTATTTTCCAGGTGGTGCTGAAAAAGAAATTCCATCTTATTTAAATAAAAGGTTCAAACCACTCCTCATCAGAAAACCTGCACTAAAAAACATTCAGCCTGAGTATTTTTAAAACCAAGCGCTTTCATTTTGACCCTCCCCACCTAACTGATACGTAATTCCTGTGGATTAATAGCCACCACAAATGAAAGAGTATAGGTCTTATAGGTCTGCAGGGAGCTAATACTCCATATGTACTTTTTTCCCTCTCCTCTGTAGCCCTCTCTGCTTTGAACGTGGTTTTTGTTATTGCTCTGTGAGCGTTTGGCACCAAAGCATTGCTGTACACTTGTTCTCCGAGCTTGGCGTGGCCACGCTGATTATATTAAACCTCTTACAATTTACAAAGTGTTTGGACTCATTTGGTCTATCCATTTCTGCTGCCCAACAAAAGAAGTGAAAAGACTGAATCAATTTTTAAAACAAATAGGACTTGACAGCAGAGACACAGATTTGTGTGAATGGCAAAAGGTGCCTAATTAAGAGCTCTAGGGATGATGAACCTTTCATTTCTCTAATGAAAAGGAGCTCTGTAGCTTCCAAGCGTTATCCAGCTCCAGCAGAACGGATCTCTTCTCCAGGGAGAAAAAGACAATTAATTTTTCCTTTTCACTTAGTTACTGTTACTCATTTTGCCTTCTGTGTGAAACGTGGGTCAAAGCTTTCAGGTGACCATCATTTCCAAATGCTCAAAGATATCTGGAACAGATGTTTTCACTTTCCAGGTAGCACGGAGTGACATTTCTAAAATAAAACTTGCTCACCATGTCCCCTAACAACTTGCCTTAAATACCTGGTATTTCCCTCAAAAAAAGGCAAAAGATTCCAGTTCTTTACTGTGTGTGTTTCAGTCATAATGGCAACACCAGGGCTGGATATAATAAACCTGATTAGCCAAGCACACTGGTTTCCCTACTCTCTTTCGTAATAAAAACATACAGAACATGAAATAAAAAGTTAATAGGCAGGGTTGCATCAACTCTTGCACTATTAGGAAACCAGCAAGGAGGTGGCTCCAGCCAACAACAAAGCTTGCTCTGAGCATTGCCACTCATGGGGAAAGGACAGGGTGTTTCCACATTTGATTACTCCTTGTAGGATTAAACTGGGCTTGCTTAATCCTCACACACAGCGTGCCTCATGCGTCTGCCTTCAAAGTCCATTTGAGTCGTTTAGAGGATGCTAAAACTGAAGAAAGAGCCCTTTAAAGCAGCAGCTTTACTTGTTTTGTTTCGTGGGGTTTTGTTTTGTTCTGTTTTTCAGATAAAGAAACTGGCCTTTATGTAAACTGGGGAGGGCTTGGGGCTGTTCTGGCCCACAGTCCCAGTCCTGTGCAGCTGCAATTACTGTGTTTGTGGGGGGCTCGGGGCAGGCGCCAGGAAGAAGCCAAACTGCTGAGTTTCCACTGTCTTTGCAGTACTTAAACTTTCTGGAAATTGCAATAACACCAGCATCCAAATCGAGCCCGTGGTCTGCAGAAAGAATTTTATTGTACTGTTGCTTGAGCAGCAGAACCCTGGGACCAATATTATTTACAGTCTCTGGATGAGGCTGGACTGCTTCTTAGCTCAAGAGAGCACTTTGATGTGCCTTCCTCAGGTTATTCATACCCTTTTTACAGAGGTTGCTCTTTAACCCTCCATCATTCCTTGTGCTATTCTGTCTTCTCAATTATTTTGCCCTGAAATGAGATTAATGCATAGTAGCAGGACCACCTTTGTGTCCTGAAGGTTCCTTGGCTTCAGTGAGGTGCCTGGCACTGCTTCCCCAGGAACAGCCCTGAAGGGCCCCACAGCAACACCTCCAGCGTGGCTGCACCCAGACTAAACCAGATGTGGCCGAGGAAACCAGGAGCAGAGTTAAAAATGCTTTTATTCCTCAGAAAAGCCATGATTTAGCGACAATTTGGGACAAGTCGCAGATCTTTAGCAACATCTGAGTTTGATCTGCCTACAGGGAAAGGACCTTGTTCTGGTGTGGAGTAAATCCTTGTGAAAAAGCATCCCAAAGAGCCTGGTGTCTGCCATGCGACAGCGAGCAGCCAGCCAGCCTCAGGCAGAGGACACACGGGGCACAGCCTGATGCAGAATATTTGTGTGCTGTGGTCAGTCCATGCAGGTGAGAACACTGGGCATTTTGTCCATTGGAGCCAGCAGGAAAGGTGCCTCCCAGCAAAACCACCTCCTACACCTCTACAGGCACCAGGGAACCTGGGATGGTAAGCACAGACCATGTTCGTGCTTTAAATCTGACCTTATTCATGACCTAAGAGAGAAACATCTCAGTTGTGTCTAACATTGAGAAGCAAAGAATAAAAACATATGGGAGAAAAAAAGCATTTCCCCCCTATTTAGGCAGCACAGCTGCTGAGGCTGCAAACACAAATGGAAGCTCAGAGAGAGTCTGTGCACAATGGTGGATGCTCTGCATCCAAATAGGCACAGAATGGCAACCTCCCAGACAGTGCTCTCATCTGAGAGTTCGGGTCATAGAAAACAGGGCACAGCTCGGTACCCACCTACTCATAAAATATTAGAGGTAACGAACTTAAACAAAGCATCTTGTTTTTCCTGGCAAACAGAAAGGAAAGTCATTTTAACTAAAGTGGCTTAAGTGAAACACGAGGAGCTGCTGCCAGCAATCCAATTTAGGACTTTGCTTTTTTTCTTTTAGTTCATAACCTTTCGAATGTACCCACTCACTGAGGATAACATTCTGCTGAGTGGGACTCTTTATTTCACCAGCAGTCCTTAAAGCTCAGTGGGGAAAGTTTCTTTTTCTTCCCATTTTCTCCAAGATAAAAACAGTCAGATGGGTGGAAATTTTATAAAAAGGAAGAGGACAGCCAGGTTTGCTTATGCAGCTGAGTAAGCAAACTCCAATACTCGTTCTCCAATCTGAGCTATCACACACTATTGTTGCCAAAAATGAAAGACAAAGGAACCTCCCTATAATTCCATTCTGCATGTAAGTTTTTACTTAACTGGATAGAAATAGTGACAAATTAACTATATGACCCCAAAAAATTCCCAAAGATTAAGAATTTGCCATTTTGTGAGCTCAAAATAGAATCACAGAATGATTTGGGTTACAAGGGACCTTAAAGACCATCTAGTTGCAATCCCTCTGCCATGGGCAGGGATGCCACCCACAGCATCTGCTTGGACTGAGGGCAAATAGAATATAGAACTGTATTTCTAAAGTACAGCCTGAAAACTGATGTTCCAAACCTTCCCAGAAAAGGCTAATTTTGAAGATCTCAGTAAATATATACACTGTTAGAAATTTATTAGCAAGAAATAAACCAACGTGACTCTGCAGCCCAGGAATCCACTTCTTTCATGGCTTGGCTCTGAAATCTGGTCTGCAAAATAAAAATTATATCCAGATTTTCATCTATATATGTAAATATTTGCACTTTTAAATAGTGATTTGGAATTTTTGTAAAAGCCTCCGAAGTAAAAAAGTTGGCAATCATTTTAAATAGTATTATTATATGAACTCCTCACGCTGCTCTCAGAATACCAAAACCAAATTCAACTTGAAGTCCGGCTTGAAAAATTTCAAAGTGGATTGAATGTTAAAAATGAAAACTTGAAAAGTTTGGTTGTGCTGAAAAGGATTGTACTTGAGAGCAAGTAAAGCAATGAGCCATGGGGAAAATGAGGAGCAGCCTCAACTTCTTCCTTTCAGGTTTCAGTGTTAGTATTAATCTCCACTTGTGCTATCTGGAAGTACTGATGAGACCTGCCAGTTTTTCAAAGCTGATGTTGGTTAATCTCTGTTCTAACACAGAACAGATATTTTTGCATGTTTTGGCAAACAAGTGACTCATGTTTCAGTATTGATGACTCAATTTATGGTTTCTCAGGTTGATTTAAATCGAAATCCCCAAGTTCTGTCTTGATTTTTAAAGGATGTTTTTCAAGACCAAATCCAGAGGTTGTAAACCAACACCATTTTTCACACCATACAAATCACCCAGATTCTCCTTTAATTTCTGCGCATCCTGCCATCATCAAACCTCCTCTAAGGCACTTTATGGAATGTCCTGTAACTTTGGAGCCTGAGGAGTTCTGGATGCATTCTGTGAACAATACACGGCAAGGTCTGACTTCTGTCTCTGAAGTAACCAGAACCTTCTAACTCTGGAAAGAATGAGCTTAAAGAAAGAGAAATCCCATAGGTCATATAGGCAGGGACTAGCAGGTGCTCCCAGGAAAATCCAAAAAAGACAAAAGGAAAAATAAAAATAATGAGTGTAAAAAAACCCCCCAAACAACCTATTTGGTTTCTTCCAATATCACAGTGTTTACTTTAGGCTCAGCAGGAGTCTTGAGCCAAAATTAGCAGAGAAAACTCTTAGAACTTGTTACCTTTTCCTTCTTTATTCCCCCACACAGTCTTTCACGGATTTAAGAGCACAAAAAGCTCTCAAAAGGCTGCAGAGTAATAGTTACTATTTATTTGCCTCTAACTGAAACGAAGGACTATGGCCTTGCCTCCAAGGGCAGCATTTTCTTTGGTTTTATATCCACACCCATTTGAACAATCGGCTTTCCAAACAATATTTCACCGAGTTACAGGCACTGAGTAATGCTGGAATAAAATGAATGATTTTTAAGCACTTGGCAGTGTTTCATTTTCTCCCTGGATTGCGGACATCGCTCACACGAGGGACTGTTCCAGATCTCCAGCTTCTGAGCCTGCCTGTCCCCTCTTACCCCTGACAGACAACACATCCCCTGTGTTTACTCTCGCAGTGAAAAACTTTGTGCAATACCATAAATTTGGGGATATATCACTGTGCCAATTATTCACAAGCTCTGTGTTTTGTGTGGGGTGTTGTAATGGTGAAAAAGAATCGTACTGTTGTATTTGCTTTGTGCAGACATTTCATTAGAGGCAGCCTTATACAAGGGCCACTCGGAATCTTGTTTCTTGTGTCAATAAAATCCAGGCTTCCTCATCTTTCCAGACCTTCCTTTAAGATATTTGCAGACTGTGGCATTCAGCCTCACACGCAGATGTAGCAACTGGGCATCCAGAGGGTCCGAGCATCAAAGACCACCAGCCTATGGCTCGGGAGGTGGTGACATGGAATTGCCTTTCATCCATCAGCTTTATTTCAGTATTCAGAAGGAAGAACTTCTCTTAAAATGGAAAGCAAAAGTGCTTTTCCTTTTATTCTTTTCCCAGGCATGGTTACACACGCACACAGAGGGTTGCAGGACACCCAGAGCAGCGGCTGGAATTTCCCCCTGAACGCGTCAAAGCGGGGATTGAGGAAGCAGCTGATCACGACAGAAAATGGAACAGATTGTCAAGGGAAGTAAATATTTTGGACATTTCTAAAGCAGTATCTTGTTCTGCACAGTCCTTGTTTGCTCCTTGCACTTCTGTCCTGCTGGGTCAGAACGTAAACTTCCTCCAGCTCTCACCAAAAATTCGGAATCTTTATCAAAACCCAAACTTCCAATCCAAGGCTTTTTCCTTTTCTCTGGAACTGTCATTTCTCATGAAAAGCAGAAAGCACTCACCACAGTCTGCAGTTCTGTAGGAACTCCCTTTCCCAGTGGAAAGAGCAGGTTTGAGCTGATTTTAAGCAACACTTTTCCCTTGGCAGGGATCTGATATGCTATAAACCTACATTACCTGGGCTGGTCTTCTGTCAGTAGGGAGAGATGAGAGAATGTTCTTCACGGCCATAGTTATCTTTTTCTGGGTAGAATTTCCAGCAGTACAATCCCCTTTTGAGTGCTCATCTGTTTAATGGATGTGCAGGGTTAAAAGGTCCTAACAGACCCTAATTCAGACCTGTTCAGCACAGTCCACCCTCTCCAACCTGAGAAAGCAGTCAATTTTATGGTAAAATATAGAAGTGCAAAAATCTGAGATTATCACATTTCACCCCTGTTCATGCTCCACTACTGACAGACTGAAACAGCAAAAGCAAAAAACTTTCTTTATGGATCACCCGTCCTACAAATCAGGTGCGACATCAACCTACAAAGTCCAGGAACACCAGCCTCCAAATGCATCTTGGGAACAAAGAAACGTGGTATTTTTCTCCTTTCTGTGCTATCTTTGTCTTCCAAGATGCAAAGGAACTCTCCAGATCTTGCTTCTAGCACTGTAAGAAGCAATGAATGGAGAAAGAGAGCAGGAAGCATCCCAAAATAATCCCGGTTCCATAGACTTGACAGCCCAAAGAGGATCTATAGGGATAATTTCATGTCTTGATGTAGTGATGAACCTTTGACTGTTGACAGTTAGTAGCAAACCTCATCAAAAATTGGTCTATTCTTTAAGAACAGAAAGAAGGGCAGTGACAGCTCCTGCCCCAGGCGGTTGGGCTGGGGGTGCTCCACACCAGCAGTGCTGGTTCCAGTGCTGGGTGCTGTGGTCTCACTGGTTCTCTCACTCCTTGTAGGGACAGAAAACCTTTCAGAAAACTGCCTCTCACTCAGCTCTGGGTTTGCTCAGCTCCTGCTGCAGCAGAATATAGCCCTAATCCCAGACACCAGCACGGTCTGGAGATACAAACAAAACTTCCAGAGCCTTAGCAGTGCTCACCAGGGTTCATATTTCTACTGCAGGAAGAATTATGGACTACATTTTGTACAGCAGTTAATCTAAGATTGCAATTCTGAATAACCTGATTTGGTATTTAAATAAACCAGCATTCTCCCTGCCAGTGACTCCTTCTTCTCTAATATAATGTAAATAACACTTTATACATTTCATTTTTATGGTCTCTCTGATTGTGTCTTACACTTCCCTTCAACAGCAAAAATTATTCATAAATAATAATACATTTTCCCAGTAAAAGGAGAACATTTAGATTATTTTTTCCTCCACTCTTTCAAACACCTTTACATTGTGTGACAATTACCCATTCACTGGACTCCTGCTGCTGGAACAATTTTATGATTTTATTTCCTTGCACCTCTGAGGCTCAGAGGGAAAGAAACCCAGTGCAACATACAGGTATCTGTGAACTCAGTTCTGCCAGTGGCCAGTAAGGACAAGAACCCTGTGCAAGGGAATTGTGCCAATACAGGCTCCTTCCCGGGGAATGCTGAATGCACAGACCCACACAATTTCAGAAATTACTTTCCTGGCATTTCCACAGAGAAACTCTGTCCTGTCCATGGGCCATTATTGTGAATAATTATGAAATCTGAGGCAACTCTGAGCAGATGACACCTGGAAGGACTCTCAATCCCTTATATTCTATAAATGATACCATTTATCAGTACAGTGACCAGAAATGTTCAGAGACAGATGTCACACAGAGGCCTCAAGTGTGGCAACATCAGGAAACATCAGGTGGCAGCTTCAGCACATCTAATTCTGTGTGAGCCAACAACTTACAGTCGTGAGTTAGCACATGAGTTTTTAGCACATTTTTTGTGCTAAAAAGCGTAAAATGAACACAAAACTAGAAAGCACTGTGCTATTAGTCCCCACCCCAGTAGTCATTAACTTCTTTAAAATGCTCTAACAGCAACAGGAAGCTTTCAATTTTAAGTGATCACACATTTTCCTACCAATGTACATAATGTTTTTGGAAAATGTTATATTAGAGCATGATAATAAATAAATTGTGCTGAAAGCTCCTCTGATCTCTGCACGGAAACACTTGCATGGATGCAAAAAAACAAACTTGAAAGCCGAAGCTTAACTGCTGCAGGCAGGACTGGAGAAGCCTGTAAGATTCATAACAGAGAGGTGTGGGAGACACCAGGACAGCTCAGCCTCCCAAGCAAGATGGACAAATGGAATTTACCTGGCAGTGGGACACGTGGTGACCTTACAGAACACTTTGCTGAGTGTTGGTGAGCCTCAAGTGACCAGTGCTCAGGGAGCTGGGTCCATCTACATGGTGGGATCTTGACAGCATGTGCCAAACCCTCAAGACAAAGAGTTTTCTTTCCTCTCCATCTCTTGCTGCAGCAGCTCTCCAGCAGAACAGAGCTGAAAAAAAAAAAAAAAAAGGAAAAAAAAGAGAACATGTTATGCTATTAGTGTAGCTACAGAGACATTTATAAACCAGCACAGAAAAGGGAGCTGCTTTTGAAGCCCGTTGTCTCTTGCAGTGCTGCCAAGAATTGGAATCAGAAAGGTCTGATTGTATTTATTCCCACAAAGAAACCCCCACCCACCCTGGGCTGAGTGTCTTTCAAGGAAACCAAAATTTTCTACTGCCCATAATGGAGCTTACACCTAAAAGTCAGAAAGGAACAAGAGGAAAGGTTTTTTGGTTGTCTGATGGACAACCTGCACTTCACAGCCCAGACCAAGTGCTCTCAGTAGCTCAGAACACCCCAAAGGAAAAGATGCCTACATGGAAGGTCATCACTTTTCAATAAAACTGGGGCCAGCTTCAGGTGGTGTGCAGGAGGACAGATGAACCCCTGCAGCTCTCCCAAGAGTGTCCCTGCATGGAGGAGCACCACCAGCTGCCTGCCAACCCTGCCTGGCTGTGCTGCTGCTTGTTCCTCCCCGTGCACCCGGAAAGACTGAACAAGGCAGAAGGATCAGGGGTTTAAAACCACTCCAGCAGCAGCTGTGTTGGATAAAAGCATGGAGGATGTTCTCACTTAGATCAGTGTAAATCAGCAAAGCCTCCCTGACAAAGAGTCTGTCGGGGTGAACAAGGCTGGAATCAAGCTGACAACAATTAGGACTCTCTCACTATTTTTCTCCTCTGCTCCAGTTGTTTGTTCCCTGCCTGCTCCCTGCTTTTGACGTGGCAACTAAAACGTATTTGTTCACAGTCTCATGAATCCTTTCTTCAGAGCTTTCCTTGAAATGTTCCGATTTCAGATGGTCACAGGGTTTTGCCTTTAGATTTCAAGCTGCTCGGGGCAGAAACAATGTCAAATCAGCGTGCAGCACCATGAATGCTAATGAGGCCACGGAAACAGTGAGTGTACATACAGTTAACACATCTCCTCTAATCCACATCCTTTAAGCACTTTGTAATCCAAACTGCCAAGAATCAAGGGCAGAAGGGGCAGGGGTGTCTTGCTCCTTCCATTAGATTTTACAGCTAACAGAGTACTTTTTCTGGTGTGCTGCAGCACATCCAGCTCATGCCCAGCTGTACACTGTGCTCTGTAATCAAGAAATCTTTCTCCCTCCCTGCCACACTTCTTAAATCACTGGCTTCAGTCACTTCCAATGTGCCACTCCCTGGAAAAAGTTAATAAGACTTCATAAAAACGCCGTATTATTACAACTTCTGGCAGTAGCCCATCTCTACCAATCACCTCAATACAGGATTTTTGGCAGGTATTTACGCTTAATTCTCTACTTAAACAGCTATTTTATTAAGAGTCCACATGTCGTTGCTTGGCATTTCACTTGAGCAAGGATGAACTTGGAACAGACACCTCCTGTGGCAGTGGGTGCTGGGCTCAGGGCAGACACAGGGGATGGCAGCACCCAGAAATCCCAGCCTCCCACTCCAGAGGATGGAGAGCAGGAGATTGTCAGTGGAGCTCCATCCCAACCTGACATCATAACTTTAGGCAGGCACGATGAGCAATCCTTCACTGAACGCCTCAGGATTTTGGGATGGGCAGCTGAAGACCGTGTTGTTCAGGAGCCTTCCAGCCTCCCACGTGGCAGAAGCTGAGTGATCTCCTCTGCTGCTGAGGTGACCTTTTCTGCTGCCCCGAGTTCATCCTCACAGGTTCGAACATTAGCACTTTAATATCAGAATCTAACACGAGCCAGCAGTTCAAAGGTGAAAAGCATTTTACAACAGAATGAAAATCATAACAGTGTTCAGGAGACTCAAAATGACTCATTTCCCAAGGGGAAATGATTGGTATTCCCTTTCCAGCAACTCTGCTGGTATCAGTGTCATTAAAAAGAGGGAGTGGGAAGACAGATAAACAAAGTCTTAAAAAGCAAATATGTTCTAACTAGTGGTTATCACCACACTTAATAATTAGGGTACTAATTAAGAGGATAAGTAACACACTAGCTATTAGCTTCTAGTAATTAGCATTTTTTTCTCTAGATAATAACAAGCTAAAAAGAAAATAAAGAGACCTGAATCCATTTCACCATTCACCCTGTCCATATCATGAAAACCTATTACACATATTAATCACGAGCACCACGGAGCAACACTTTCAGATTTTGGATGTGGCTCAGTGTTTAAACGTGTGGCTTTTTACATGAACAGACTGGACCTTGATGATGTCTAATGGGGTTACCTTTAGATGCACAAGTCAGCTCCTTAAACCACCCAGCCTGAACTCTGGCACGCCAGAGATGCACACACAGAGATCCAGAGCTGGGCATCACAGCGCTGCCATAGCAGGGAGGCAGCACAGAGAAATCCTTGCTGAGAGCAGGGCAAACATTTTCCAGGGCAGTGTTCTCATGGGTGGGAGAACTGGATTTAAATACCTGAAGCTAAGTCAGACAGGGAGCGAGGCTGAGCTGTCCCATATCCCTGTCAGGTTATGCTCAAGGATAATTTACCCCATGATTTACAGCCCTTCCGTCTGACACAGGATTTCCCAGTCTTCCTCCTCAAACCATGGCCCTCCAAGTGCTGTAAGAAGGAGAGAGCTGTGCCCAGGTCTGGCTGTGCCAAGGCTGGAAGAGGGGGGTGATTTCCTGGCAGGACACAGCAGAGGCTGCCCTGCCCCTGCCTTGTGGTTCTGTTTGTGCGCTGGGAGCCTCAGTGGTGCTCAGATGTCAAAAATTGGTCAAGAGCTGAGCTGCATTCTCTGTGTTGGCTTTTAAAACAACTCTTTGTGTGGGTAGATTAATACTCTCAGATTTGCCCATGGATGAGAATATCCATGCAGCTCTATTAGCTACAACAAACCAGTAACATAAAATGTAGTGTTTTGCTAAAGCACCTTTTTTTTCCCAAACAATATGTCAAATTACTGTCTCTGGACACAATGTAGAGGTGTGAGATCCCACTGAAATAGAGCCCTGCCTGGGGTGAAAGAAAACCACTCTAGCTTAGTGACACAGCTGTGATCAAAGACAATGAAGAAATCATTCCATCTCATGTTGCTTTTAGATTTACCTGTTACATGAATCTTCTCCCACACTGCTAGAAAGCCCAGGAATGGTTCATTCTCTTCAGTTCTCTTCAGTGAACTGGACTTTCCTTGACTTTTAGAAAAAACACAACACTTGAAACAATGAAATCAAGAGTTACTATCTGCTAAGCCACATTCCTATGCTCTCATACATTTCAGTACCATTTTATGAGCAGACACACACACATGCACACACGTTGGTCCCACTGGGGAAAAGGGGTTGTTTTAAAAAACCCACATAACTACGAGCAAATATGAGCTTCTTAGAGGGTTTCTTTTAATTGGTATTAAAAATGCATCAGTTGCTAAATTTAAAATTGTTGGTAAGTAAACAGTAGGTAGCATTATAGAGAGCCACTTCATAAAATTCTAATTATCCCCTTCCTATTTGTTGGGACATGCCCTCGCACAGATTATGGTTTGGACTGGTGCCCAGTCCTCTGCTTTGAAAATGCAAAGTAAGCAGGAGAGGTTTGTGTAACCTCCAGTTGGGTTTCTGAGCGTGGTGAGGACATTTTGTGAGGCTGCTGCAAGAGAAGGGAGCTCAGCCTGCCTCATCTGCTTCTCCTCAGCCCAGAGCAATCAGCGTTTGTCCCCACTGCATGGGCTGCAAAGTGGAGCTTATCCAGACCCTTGTTAACAGGGCAGGGGTGATCCCTACAGAAATGCACTCCAAAATCATTCACAAAGGGTATTTCTTTCCAGATAGCCACCACGGACCCCGGCAGCATCCCCTCACTCAGGCCTGATGGTGTCCATGCCAGGCTGTTGGGTCACTGCAGAGTTACTCTGTCACTGTCCTGCCCTCTCACAGGACAGCAGTTCCTCTTGGTGTTCCCATCCACTCCCTGGGATGCTGGAGAGTGAAATTCAAAACACCCCTCTCAAGTCTTTCAAGTTCCAAGCAGGAAGTAAGGAAGAGGAAAGCCCCAGTGGGTTTGGGATCATCCAAAGCCCCGATGTTTCTTTCAGATGAGCACTTTCTTTTCGTGCCCCAATGTTTTGTGTCCAAGTGCACAGGGTAAAAGCCTTCCCAGCACGTTGCAGAGACAGTCTCCCCTCAACTCTGTGAGCTGAAGGTGGGTGCAGTGCCCTGAGCATGCCCAGGGCTCAGGGGTGGGTGCAGTCAGATGGGCAAGAGGGACACCCAGGCAACAAGCACCCTGTCAGCTCTAACACAGTGTTGTGTACTTAACCTCAAGGCTATTACCATTATCCAGCTTAGCCAAATGAATGTAGTAGAAAAACATTTACAGTTGCCAGAGGATTAATCTTCTGAATGATGCATGGATTTTAGAGAAATGCCTTTGATTTATATAATGCTATACTAGGGGATATAATTTCAATTAGTAATTGCTAATTTTGATTTAGTGTGTTACATAGTGGATACAGCAGGTTTATTATGGTTATATTATCTAATTTATTATGATTTATATTTATTTTAATGGGAATATATATTAATCAATAGATACTCTGATTAACTAGGGACTATTAACTATCCTGCAACACTGGAATAACACAATCAAGCCAGTAACAGACACAGAGTATCGTCAGATACTGTGACTGATGCATCTAATTCTGAATTTTACCATGGAATAAATACAAAAAGTAGGTAAAGATTATCAGATTCATAAATGAATATATCTGTTTTAACAGGCATCACGTCAGATGCAGTAGCTAAACTACTTGCCCACAGAGTCCAATTCTTCTCCAAGTGAATGATTTATATATTTTAATATGAAATGTATCACTCACCAAACAGCTTCTTTCACTATGTCATATATAAATTCCACCTGTCAAGCACGTTTTGATATTGTAATATATCCTGTTGTCTTGCTTCTTTCAGGGGAATCTGTTTCTAATTCCTTACATGTTTCCTGTCTCAGGCTGATATCAGCAGCATCTTTCATAACGTTACTGTCACGATGGCTACACAAAACCTCTGCTCAGTGCTTTGCATAGAGGTTTGTAACCAGCTGAGGTGCCCTGGGGACACGGGGACGTGGCAGAGATTCCTTGTGTGCTCTGCTCCTGGGCACGCCCCATGCTGCTGCCTGGCACCACAGGAAGCTGCTGAAGGAGTAAGGAATAGGGAGTTTCATCCAAAAAGACACTCTTTGCCCCAGTCTCTACTGAAAGGTGTGGAGAGCTGTAAGACTGAGAGAAGAAGGACAGGACCTCTGAGCCCCCCAAGCCCTTAGGAAGGGCTGTTTGTGAGCCTGTTCCGCTGTTTTGATTACAAAAACATGTACCAAGCTGATGTGGGAACAAGGGCTTGTTTGGATCGTTGGTCTGAAAGAATCCCTGCAAACTCCAGCTGTTGTCCTGAAGTTTCACTCTGCTGCCTTGACGGACAGTGCTTCTGTGCTGAGAGCTGGGAAAGAACTCGTGAGATTAGGCAAGCAGCCCTCACTGCAGAGGCAGGACAAGCAGCCCCGGATGCTCCCAGCCTGTGAATTATTTGACACGTCAGTCAGAGGAGCAGGACATTCCCAGTCTCAGACGGAAGGAAACCAGCACCCGGCTGTGACAGTCATCGACAGCTCTGGTCACACAGTAAGGGAAGGGTCGTCCCCTTTTGCCATCCCTCCTCTAGGGACCTGCTTCCAGAGCTGCATTTCTCAGCCTCTTTTCTGCTCAAGACCATCCACATGTCCACCCATGGGAGCTGCAGCCCTCCATGGATCTCCTGCATCTGCAGTTTCCTGGATGGAACTTTCCTCAGTCTGTAATGACTCAAACAACACCCTATGGTCCCAAAACCTGCTTGTTTAACTGCTCCTCCAAAACCTCCACAACCTGCCTGTCCAGCACTCTGCACTCTCTCAACCCCCAATAGGCAAGAAACATCCCTAATATTCACCTTACATTTTCTTTGCTGCGAAATTTAGACCCTTTTGTCTTGCTCTTAAGGAGAAGAAGGCAGGGGACAACAGGGATACAGCCCCATCACCTAAGACATGGTGTCGTCAGAGCTGAGACTTTTCTTTCTTCTGGTGAAACTCTGCTCTTGCTCACAGATCATTTCTGACCTCTCCTCTTTCTTACTGCAGGTCATTTTGCCTGGGATGAGAGGGGAGAGCAGGCATTTGGCTGAATCACAACACGCAGAGGACCTACTGTACCAAAAGGGGAGAAGGAATTGTCACCTGTGGACTTCAGTGATTATAAATCATGTCAATGGCAGAGGGTCTCTGTCAGCCGAGACCAAAAATAAGACCCCCAATTCAGCAAAATTAATTGGAAAACTTTGGAGAAATAGAGGAGAGGGCAAACCACCCTTTGATTACCAAAACCAAACTCCTTAACTCCTCCAAGGCAGATCTAGAAAAGACAAAATGTATTAATCAACAGGACTCCCAGGGCTGAGTGTGCCAAAAACGCCACTATTTGCAGTGTAACCAAAGCATATAAAGAGCATATGCAGCAGAGGAAAACAGAGGCTAGTTCCAGCAATAAAAAAAGTCAAAATAAAACACCCCCAGAGTAAATTGAAAACCATATGCAGGTTTTTAGGTAACCCGCCCAATTTTTCTGATGCACTGAGGGCTGACTAGTTCCCACTGAAATCAGTAAGGGGCTGTTGATTGCCTGGTACTTCTGAAAATCAGGCCAATCCTCCAGGAGCATGAGCAGGGGTTTGAAATGCCTGATTATGCCCCGTTTGAGGTCTGATACACAGTTTGGTCCCATCTGAGCCTCGACACTCAGCACTGTTCCTGCTGTTCAGAACTTGTCTCTCAACATGCGCATCCTCTGCAAGGACGAGAGCAGAACCTTCCTGCCACAATCAGACCAGGGATGGAAACCTCTCTTTCCATCACCACACATTCCACCCCCCTTATAAAACTGAATATACCAGCTGCAATTATGAAAAGAAAAACCTTTGATAGATGCTGCAGCACATCATCAAACACTGTATGTGATATAATGCAGAGATAAAGCAATGGAAACCTAAATTTGCAGGTAAATGAAACCTGCATGTAACTGTGACCTGTCCTAATCTGCTCACAGGCAGACAGCGAGCAAACGTGAGGAAAGGGCGAGGCAAGCAAAACTAAATACAAGCCTGACAGAATATATTTCCTAATTTAAAAAATCCTCCAAATATTGGCTGTGGGGTTTTATCATTCCAGTGCTGGCTGCTGCTGTGCTTCAGTGAGCACCTCGGGTTTGGGGCAGGTTCTCTGCTCACTCTTCTTCCCTTGATTCCCCTTCGGTGCCCAGTGGCTGCCTCAGGAATTGTGCTGTGTCCTTCCACGAGCACCTTCCCACCTGAGGCAAGCTCTGGCACCCACAGGCAGTGATTTACTGCTGAATCACACAACAGAACTGGCTATATCCTTTATCAATTCATAAATCCCAAGGAGGACAGTTTTCCCATTATGGCTCAGCTTTGTTTCAGTGTGTAGCCCCCATTGCTGAAGGAGACACCATAAATCCCGGGGCTGTGAAATCCATTGTATTTATATATGAGACTGCTTCTGGTCTCCATTTCCCAGTCACAAATAAACTGAGATCCTTTGAGTTTGCCACGGGGGTATTTATAGATTGCAAATGGTGGCACATAAAATCAATTGGCTCCTCTATTTTCTTTGGGACATTTTATTGTTTCCTGTAAGTCAATGAATATTTTTCCCATCCTACAGACTCTTTTCCATGTGGAAAAATCTGATTTTAGGTTTTTCTTCATACTCTTACTTTATACTTATAAGGCTGTGATTTGTGCATGCACAGTCCTGCCCTTCTTGCAGCAGCCAGAAGCAGCATGAGAAAATATTTTTATTATAATAAAATGGTTTTTTGTTTGTCACTTTTCTGTGTTCTACCCGCTAATGCCTCTCCTTGAAGTTACTTGGATAACATAATCACAGAAATCCCTGTGACGCATTTATAAAAATGATCAGCCCAAGTACTTTTGAGAGTTTTGGGCAGTACCATTGTATCCAGAGGTGTTAGACACAGTCCCATCACAAAATGAGTATTTTCCCAAGTCCAGCCACCACAGAGCACAAACCTGCAGCTTTTACAGGAGCTGCAGCCACAGAGTTATAGACACTCCTCTGGTCCCCAGCAGTTAAATATCGATAGTCTTAGAGGAACACAAGAGGGAACAACTCCCATTATAAAATCACTCAAAAAGTTAAGAAGAAAACAAAGCCCATTAAACTCACCTGAGCTGTGTGTGAGCTGTGTGAAGGGAACTTCTCCCTTTCCAGACCGAATCAACAAGGTGTGCCGGGGAATGGAGCCATTCTCTAAACTTCAAATCAGACAAAGAATATAAAAACCAACGCAGATTGTATCACTAGTTAACTTGATGGAAACAACAGCAAAATAAACTAATATCTTTTCTTCTTTTACCTCCTGCCAATTGTGTCTTTAGACACAATTCAGAAGAGAGGATTTATCTGTACACTGTGAGTATTTTGGGATACAGTCAGGTATCAGCATCAGGTACTGTGCATGGACTGGTCTGTGGTAGGGTGGGACATGCACAAGTTCCTGAAGAACAAAAATCCCCCAAACTTCTGTTTCTTTATGTCCTTCCCTGGTGTGGCTCTGGTGCCCAAAGGGCATATCAGGATTTTCTTTAAGTTCAGCTCCATAGCAGGGCAGTTTTGCAGCAATCCTGTCAACTGCAGCTGTACCAGCAGGACTAATTCACTGGGTGCTGATGAAAAACTCAAGTGTTTGAAAAGTGCTGCTTTTTTTTTTTATTCACATGCTCAAGATGGCAATAAAGGTCAAGGATTTTTATTCTTTTTCTGTTAAAAGAAATGCATTTATACTAAAAGACTTGAAACAAATTTTGCTTACTGCTGAAACAGCTTTATGTTCAAATTACTGAAATATCAGAAATGAGTTGTTGAATAGTGTAGCTTATCCTTATTCTTTGACTTATTTACTACTTTTCTGCACTACTTTGTAAACCTTACAAATAATTCTATAACTCTCTGCAATCATATTTCTACATGTGAATTCTGGTGTGGAGATCTTGCCTTTTCTGTATATAGGCTTGAGCAGGATGGCTGAAGAGTATCTAGAGCACCAACACAGACATATCTGTTAAAAAGGAAGGCAAAAAGCACTATAATTTCTTCTGCATCTGTCAACCAGAGCTGCTCATTATGCAGAACATCAGTGACAAGAGCAGGAGGAGAAATACAGGGTGCAGTATGTGCTCAGGTTAAGTGAGAAGTGATTAACATGTTTTCCCAGTCAGATTCTGACTGGTTTGAAGCTCTAGTAATCTTCTGGCATTTGATTAATCTTTTCATTTCTAGAGCAGTGGCTGTAAAGATCAGAATTTAGACAGGACTACAAATGATGCAAGATTAGCAGGCCTTGAGCTCCTCATACAAGGGATGTAAAGCTGCTAATAGGGTATAAATAGGTGTAGCCACACAGGAGGCTGAGAAAGGCTGAAGATGCTGATCAGGGAGCAGCATCACAAATCCAGGCTCCAAGACATCATTCCACAGCAGAGAGGTGTAGAGGGCTCTGTTTATCTGGCCACAGATTCCCAGCTTTGCATCAGGAAAGACAGCAGGAATAAAGAGGGAAAATAATAAAGGGAAGTTGAAATAATGTTTTGATATACCAGCTGGTGCTCTGTGCTGTAGACAATACAGTTGTGCTGCAGATTAGTTTAGCCCAGGACAAAAACTGCAGAAGATTGTTCAGGGGCTGATTTGCTCAGAGTATCCAGCCAGGAATGCCTGGACACCTTGCATCCCTCTCTAAAACACCAATGGGCTCTAGGAGAGTTGTCCTGACTCCCAGGACTGCCTCCCACCCCACATCTGCTGCATCCCCTTTGTGTCGCACATAGCCCAGCACTTCAGTCACCACCCAAAGCATCCAGGCCAGCTCTTCCTTTTCGATTCCTGCTTCTCTCCCAAGTGCACACACAAACATGCAGACAGCAGGGGCTCAGCACCTCTGCCTCCCCTTTATCCTCTCCCTCTCCAGCTGCCAGGGCACCTCCAGCTGCAGCAGACACAGACAGCAAAAGCTAGGACCAGGGGCAGGCAAAGGGAATACAGTTGGAATTCTGGACTTGCTTTTTAGCCACATCCTTCCCAGAGACAGTGCAGGCACCTTCAGGTCTCCTAATTGCAGACCTAAAAACCCTAACCTCACCTCCCCATAGTCAAGTGAAATTAGGAATTCTGTAAAGCTCAAAAATGCAGCAATTAGGCTGAACTCACTTTTAAAGTCCCCACTAGCAACTGATCTCTGCAGGACAAGTGCAGTACTTCCCTCTGATTTTCAGGTATTTGTAGAGTACAACAATAGCAGGCGAAAGGCTCGGGGGCTTTGTACCAAAAATATTTTGCCCATGCGCTGTCGTGTCCAGCTCACACAGAAATCCTATGTTTAGACAAAGATGTTCTGACAAAGAGGCAAAATGATCTGTTGCAGGTAGAGAAACACCGCTGGAAACCTGGGGAGATGAGAGAGCCGAGCCCCCGGAGCCGCAGCGCTGTGCTCGGAGCACGACCTCCCTGCTCCAGGGATGGGGGAAAGGTTGCTTTCCTTGCCCTGCCTCGAAGCAGCTGATTGGAACACCAGCCTTTCTTTTCATAGGACAAGAAATTAGGTCAAAACTTTCTAGGAAATTTCTGCCGCCTGTTTTAGAATGCGGTTCAAAAGATCAAAGGAGAGGAATTCTATAGAAACCTGCGTGCAACCTCGTGTGGAAGCGAGGCATTAACGGGAAGAAATCCTGTGCCTGAGCACTGCTGAGCTGACAGCCAGGGGCTTACCTGGAACAAAACCTCGGCACAGCTCTGCAGCAGCAGAAGGGAAGGCAGAGAGAGCACGTAAACTTAAAGCAGCCCTTCCATCAGCACCTGCCCCAAGGACAGAGACACCACTCGTTCCATTAGCACTGTGGAATCGTTCTGAGCTGCTCCCAGCTCCGCCAGCAACTTGGCTGCAAAGAGCCTCTTCAGGCTTTTACCAACAGCAACAAATCTTCCCCGAGCAGTGCAGTTTTTATCAGTAGTTAGAGCTCCTCGCTCGTGTGCAGTATTGAATTGCTCTTCCTTCCAAAGCACTATTTTGATTAGGTGATCTCTTCCCTGAGAGGAAAAAAAAACCAAAACACACTTAGAGCCAGATTTAAAAAAAGCTATTAGACTCCTGCTTAATTTAAATGCATAACAGCAGGCAACTCAGCCTAATTCTCCACTTGAGCACACAGTCTCCTGATTTATACACACAAGTGGAATAGCTTTTGCAGATGCATATTTTGCTTTTTTCTTTATCCTCCTTGTTTTTTAATAACTTACCTTTATTTAGGATTTTCTTAATTCAGACTTAAATTAGACTAACAATCATTTGGGACACGGCCTGCCTTGACCAATTTCCTCCAGTGGCTTTGAAAATGGAGTTCACTGGACTCCTTTTATCCCGAGTCACCTTATCATGTTTTGGGGCAGCCCTGCCTTAGGGAAAGAACCTTGTTGTGAGTCATGGGGGCAAGGGAAGAGCAGAGGGTTTAACTCCACACGTGCTAAACTCCTCCCAGACTCCCAGACGGAACACAGAATTGCACACTAAGAGATTTTTATCACTGATAAATCTTCTTGCAATTTCCACACTGATGTCTCCATAGATTCCTTTGATTCATGAGGTCATTTGTCTGTTGACACTTGATTGAATTAACTACTCTAGAAGAGCATTTCTGTCCCAGAGCAGGTAAGGGGGGTTTAACTCTTTTTTGATAGGTGTTGTTGAAACAAGTGGTTGGACATGCAGCTCATCTCAACATGATGGATAGATTTCAAAACATTCCAGAGACAACTTTCTTTAGAACATTCAAAAGACACAAAGAACTCCTTGATCAATGAACAGTGGGTATTTTTGCACAGAGGAGAATATCGGGTTGCAGGATGTAATATTAGATAAATATCCTAAGCATGAAATTACCACTGATTGTAATTTATGCTACAATATAGCTTGGCTAGCATCAGTCCCCAAAACACTTCCACCTGATCATGCAGCTCTTTCTGAAAGCACACCAGAATGTGGAAACTCAACAACTGATCCTTGAAAGTATCCTTGAAAGATACTTGAAGGTTGGACTCTCGATTGCCAGTGTTACTCTTTCTTAACACCTTGAAGCATCAGAATTTCAACATCTTCTTGTGTAAAATTATGCTATTTTAAGTTTTTATTTCATTCAGTATTGTATTACCTCTTTTCAGACATGAGTTGTACTCCATCATTAATATTTTTCTGGTTTTTTTCCGGCATTGATTCTCTGATTTTTTTTTTTCCTTTTTTGGTTCACAGCTCACTCTCAAGGCCAAAACTCCACAGGCAGGATTTCTATCAATTTTAGTTGGAGTCTCACCTGATTAGAAGTTGCAGCAAAAAGTTTTATGATCGCACACGGAGCCTGAGGTTTCGGCTTTTCCTGACGTGTTTTTGAAGATTTGATTTCAGTCCAAAGTGTGTCTTGCTGGTTGGAATTAAAACCCAGTTCATTTTCAAAATTCCCTGTAAAGGAGAAGACATTGAAATAATAGTGGTAAAATAATTCCCCCAGATTTATATTGAGGTAATTTGAAACAGTTTTTTATTTAATTGTTTGTGTTTCTTGTTTGACTTGACTGTATGACACAGCAGGAACAGTATTTCTTTCTAATAATCACAGAATAAAAATATTTCTTGGTAATGTATAACAGTTCTTCTGAGCTGAAAATAAAAAGTAATGTTCATCTGCCTACAAGGTTTAAAGTAAATAAAAATGAAATACACTATTGGGATTACACCATGGGAGATGATTGGAAATGCTGGCGTGATGTGACATGTAACAGCCCACTTTGCTGGTATTAGCAGGCTGTGAAATTGTATAAAAAATGAAAAACACAGAAGAAAAAATAATGAGTTTCATAAGAAAAATTCACTTTTTGATCTTTTCTCCAAAAGAAACTTTCTGTTCTGCATTTTGTCCCACACCACTTTTAGGGTTGTTAAGGAGCCTTTTCACCAGCAGCACTAATTAGTGTTGTGGTTTAACCTGGCAGCAGCCGAACACCACAGAGCCCTTTGCTCCCCACCACAGGATGGAGAGAGAATTGGGGAAAAGGTGAAATAGTTTTCTAGTTTATTAGGTCAAAAAAGGAAGGAAAACCAATAATAATGATAAAAGAATACACCAAACAAGGGGTGCCCAGTGCAGTTGCTCACCACTCACCGGCTGATGCCCTGCCATCCCACTGGCCAACTCCTCCCTTTTTTTGTTCAGCATATTCCTTTTTTGTTTGCTCAGAATGCATGCCTGGCAATTTTGTTTCACAGGTTCTCCAAGTGTTTTTGTGGAAATGATTCAAACTTTCTAGATGTGACACAAAAGCCTGTTGTTTCAGGGGTCTGGATACAAAACCGAGGAGAAGCTGCACAGAGCCGCTGCCTGACACCAGAGGAAGCAGGGAGGTTTCACAAGCCAGACTGACCTGGCCACGTCTGTGAGCTGAAGGCATGTGCAGGAGGACAGCCAGCAGCTGAAGGAGTTTATCTGGACAGTCATTTCCCACCTGCACTGACCAAAGGCTCCACCTCCATGGGAATAAAGGTTCTCTCAGCCTGAACTGCCGCTTCACAAGGAGCCAACAGCAGGGAATCAACCCAGAATAGTTCCGCAGGATAAAAAGAAAACTGACTCTCTTAAAACCATTGCATTCTCTCTCATGTCAGAGACACTTCATCAATGTTTTGTAAAAGCACACCAAGTCACTTGGTTTGAAAAGCACCACATCAGTGCATTCTGGCTTTCAAACAAGCATTTTTCCAAAGTGATCATTTTTATGCATGCAGATACTTCAAAGGGAAAGATTAGAAGAAATAACACTTCTTATCCCTCCCCTATTTCATCTATCATCAGGATGGTGATCTTTAATACCGAATGCAACTTCCACTTCAGTCAGCACTGAGGCAAATGAGTATTATCTGCTGAGCAACTTCACTTTTCCATCAGCAACTCCTCTGTTTCATTTGGAAGCTCCTGACCGAGGCACTGCTTCTGCCTGGAGCCTGGTTAGTGCACTCACCCTGGCGAGACCACAGCAAGAGGCACATGAGCAAAGGTCCTCAGAAATGGAAATTACTCATGAGCTTTTAATGCAAGTAAGAGGAGGTCAGTCAAAATAAGCACACAGAGAAAAGTAACTGGAAGTGAAATATGGACTCAAATGCTAAAATATAGCTCAATTTTATACAGCTCAATGCTCACATGCATTTACTTCTAACATCCAAGGACAACAGTATGAAAATATCAGCCTAAGCAGCTGCTTTACACTTTTCTGTCTGCAGTGATACCTTTCAAGCACAAAGATCTCAGGTGGGTAACATTATCACTTGAATCATTTAATCATAACTTTAAATATTGTCTTCAATTAACATCACATTCGTGTAGGCATCACTGACTACAGTAACCTGTTAGCCTACTAAACCTGAACTCATGTTAGAGGTAAGGCTTTTGGACACAATGACAGCTTTTAAAATTTGGGAAAAAACACACAAGGAAAAAAAAACCAAAAAACAAACAAAAAACTCTCCAAACATTGTGAGGATGAGGCAAGGAAGCCCACAGTTATTTTCAGTTTAGGACCCACACGGAGCACAAAGATATTTTAAATTAGGAGTTTTAATAGGAGCAGTTTGTTTCAAAGGTTTACAAATTTTGCAGTGAACCTTCCCAACAGAGAACCCGTGTTCCTTGGATGGATGGAGGAAACTCGGGCTGCCAGCTCCTGCTCAGCCTGAAGGCACAGGGGCAAGGCCCAAGCAGCAACAGCAGCACCACTGAGCTGCAGGGCTTTCGCCTCCCCCAAAGCCTGGAAGAATAAGAGAAACGACCAGCCACAATTGTGTGAATTCTTCAGAAATTCAGGAAATTAATTCAAACCTAGACCCAAACCTCTGTTTCACAGCAGATCCACATCTATTTTAGAGCCCAATCCAAGGCATGAAATTCATGAAATTCTTTTATACAACTGAAATGCTGTAAGGGAAGGTACTGCCCAGGCTGCCCCTGCCCTTCCAGCAGCCTCTTGCCCCTGCCTCAGTCCTCCTGCACAATTAAAAGGAAGGACCAGACTGGAGCAATGTTGAGGCACAGAGAGGAACCCCTCCTGTGTTCTGCTAATAAATCACGAGCTGACTTTCCTGCAAGTACACGTGTAGCTGTTAAATAAAGCAAATAAGAGCACCAGGCTGGCAGAGCTCTCCTTTGGAGAGGTCACAAAGCACTCGCCTTCCAGCAGGTGAAAGTCATGGCAGGAGAAGGGGGCTGAGCACCTGCACAAACACCAACTGATAGTGGGGAATGTATAAGCATCTGTTTTCATGAGCCAGATAATTGGGTCCTTGGGAAGCAAACTAACAAGAGGAAGAAAATCTCTAGAATTCCGATTTTGTTTTAAGCCACTCACTTTTTGCCAGCAATCATTTTATACAAGAGCAGTGACTGAGTACAGATGCAATTGTGGTTGTGCTGTCAAGGAACCACCTGTATTTCCTGGGCCCTGTTCCTCTCTAAGGGGTGTAATTTCCCAGGGATCATGGTGTCAGAGCACTAGCACTTTTTACTGTAATCTCTTTTTTCCACCTTTTCTTTCTCCCTACACCCACTGAAATCTGTGTGAACACCTAAAAATACATATGACTTGGCAGATCTTTGCTGGGGCTCCTCACACATCAGCAGTCTGCCTAAGGCATTGTGTCCAAAAGCTGAACATCATTATAAGTTCTCCAACTAGCTGGTAAAATGTTACTTCATTTTTGTTTCCATGCATTGATTTCCCCCTTGATGTGACAGCCCAATCTCCCCCTCACTCACTGTCAGCCACCTTTGATGCTGACACTCAGTCATGCAGTCTTTTCAATACACACCTTCCCCACTGCTAAGTGTACACTTGCTGTGGGTTTGGCATGCTGGAGTTGCTCAGGAAAACTTTCTTTCTCTTGTTTAAAAATAATCTAAAGTATTTCTTCATGGTTTAAGGAAATAATTTCTCCTTGGAGAATGACAGTGTACTGTCTTTTTTACATATACTGTATATTGCAAACAAATACCTTGTGTATATTTGTATTATAAGTACCTGATTTTTATGCCTTTTGTAAATATAAAGGCAAAATCTTCACTGACCAATGCAGTCACCATGGACCCCTGAGCACCCATCAGAAATCTGCACTCAGCTGCTTGCCCAAGCTCCAGTAAGGTCATGCCCAGCTTCACCCTTGATGTCTCTGGAATTCCCTAGCATAAAAGATGTGCCTTCCTTCCCCAGCTAAAGCACCCATCCAGCTCAAGGCATGTACTTTTGCTGGGATTCAAGCTGGCAAACGAGGAAAAGCCACCTGCCAGGTAATTGCATCTTAAAAGGAAATCAGCATTCACAGACTGAACATTGTGTATTTGTTTGATTTGACATCTCGATTCTTTGCAGAAAACTGGGAGTGCGTAAAGCACTGAAGTTTTGATTGCTAGGGCTGACTGTTCTCTGCATTGTGAAGTTGGTCTGATATGTTGAAGCATCACACCCAGACTCTGGATGATGAGTTTTCTGTTAGAGACTGATGTTCCTTCCTTGAGCCTTGTACCTAGATAAAGCCTTTGAAAGGGTCTTTCTTTCTACGTTCCAGCAATCCCAGCCCAGCCATTCACTGAACACTTAAAGCTGACCTTACTCTTTATACAAGACAAAAGGTATGGGCGTCTGAAGACCAGACTCAGCTTGGCTGCTCAGTCCAATCATCCACCACTGTGAAAGCACCAACATCACAAGCTGTCTTCAAAATAAACTAAATAAACTCCAAAATAAACTAAAACAAAACAACATCAACAACCCCAAACACTTTAAAGGAGGAGCAGGTGATTCCACTCCCATTGCCCACCTTGACACACCTTAAAAAGCAGCATTTTCTCAGGATAAACACGGAGTCAGTTTCAGATTATTAACTCCCTTATATTCCATTTTCTAAATTTCCTGTAACCTTCAGAAATCTTCCTCAAGGAAATAAGTAAACTGATCTTTTTCTTATAATACTTACTTTAGGTCAGTTCTGATCACTCTCTGCTCCTTAAGGGGCACTTGCCACATCCCACTGATAACTCCTACACATCCTCTTCAAAACAGTGAAAGAAAAACCAATTCAGGTATGGCTGGGCAGTGAATGTAACTGGTTTCTAATCATAGTAAGTGTGATTAGAAGCAATGGTTTAACTAACTTTCAGATCTGCAGAGCACCTTAATGAGAGTTGAGTACAAAACATATCTTCATTAAACAATGACCTGACCCAACAAAAGCACTTTTCAACATTTCTCTCTGCCACTGCCAAAATTTTAGGTTGCTTCTTGACAAATATGGACGAGTGTCTAAAAATTTCCCTTAATGGCTTGGGGTTTTTTGGATTATGGTTCTGGAATCACTTGGCACTGAAAAAACACTTGGTTAGAATTTAAAAAATGAGGTGAATTTCCCTGGTACAAACCTTTAGGAATTTTTAAGAGGGTGCTACATATTGGACAGCTTGAATTTTGTTTATGTGAGTGTGGGAGTATTGCGTCACCTCCCATCTGCATTCCCAAATGTGATGTGCTCAGTATCACTCCTGAATGACCTGTAGCTGCAGTTGTTAAAGAAGAGGAAATGGCAACTGCCAGGAAACAGCAGAAAATCCCGGTGCAATCACAGTAACCCGCTCCTGGTGCCTTTTCCTTCCACAAAACCAAGTGAGGATGGGCACTGGAGTCAGGCTGCCAGGACAGCCCTCTGAGAGGTCTTGCAGTCTGGACCTGGTATTTACTTTAATCCAATATGGCCTCAGCTATGTGGGATTTGGCATGTTAGAAAAATCCCAGGTTTTATAAGATTTTTTACAAGGATATGCTTTACTGTACAGAGACAGGGGGTGAACTAGAGTTCTTGTCACGGCTGCTGGCAACCGAGTCCAGCAAAGGATGTGTTTGACAGCAAAAGAGATTTCTGTAGTGGCCCTTTCAGCCTAAGGAAAATGCTATTAAAGTCTAAACCAAAGGACTGAAGGTCAGATTGCAAAAGAGCTGGTATTCCTAATTGTAAACAGATTTTGGGAGAGCTCCATCTATATGGGCCGAGTACTTCTCAGTTCCTGACCACAAAACCAAACATTAAACTTTTTTTAAAACCTCTGATGCCTCAAGCCATGCTTCGGCCTATATTAAAAAATCTTTTTAATATTTCAAGGTTTTCTCAGTGCCAAGCTATTAAATGTGTAGACTGATTGCCTTAGAGCAAAATCCTTCCCCAAAAACCTGGACAGAATGTCAGTCAAAATAGTTAATTACTAACCAAAAAAAATCCCAGTAATTGACTGCACGGATTTTAATTTTATGAGATAGCATTATCCTTGTGAGAACTCTCCAAGCTGAGGCTGGAGAACAACGGCTCCCTGAACACAAAAGCAGTTCCCAAATCACAGCAGAGATGGTAAGGTTGAATTTGACCTCACTTGCTCCAATAAAAATGCAGGTTATATCCATAAAAATGAGCAAGAAAGAGGTAACAAAAGGGGTGACAATGAGAAGAGAAGGGTCTTTTTGAGGGGAATTTGCAAAAAGCTACAGCTAAAACTACCTTGGGCCTTTCATCAGCAATGCTCTCTAGGAGGTAAACAGTTTAGCAGACTGCTAGCTACAAAAAGTCACTACAAAAGCACATCAAAAGTGGTTATTAGACAGATTTCTTGCATATTCTTTCTTCCCTGCCCAGCAGTAATTGGTTTCAAACAGGGAAAAGTGACAATGCAAGACCTCCACACCGGGTGACAGGTATTCCCACAAAGAACAGCAGTGCCCATTGTCAACATTTTATCTCAAGTTTCACGCCTGGATTTTTTTCTAGAGGCCCTGCATTTATAGAAGAATCACCAGGAGAGTGTTTTAAAACTATTATTAAGGCTCAGAGTTGTGGGGGAAAGCTCTGAAGTGCAACACAGAATGAAAACTGCATTGCCAGTGCTCAAAGCCCAAAGACGACTCAAAAGGCCCCACCAGCCCCTTGCTGTGCATCGCATTCAGCGTCACCTCCCTTTTCTCACAGACATTGTTTTAGAAGTGTTTAAAGGTTAGTGGCTTTGCCTAGATGTCCACAAAGCAAGCTCAGGTGCCCCTCAAAAGGTGCCTGTGGGGACCTTACCCAGAAGCTGGACAAGCTGAAGCAGCAATTAGTAGAAGCAGCACAATATCTTTAGATTTTTGCCAGTCCCAGCAATATGCAACTTCAAAAGTGAGAGGTTGTTTATCCCCTCTTGGTTATGCTCTTTGGTTCAGCCTGGGGTTTGATTGTTTCCTTAACAATCTGACACGCATCCACAAGTTAAAAATAGCAAACAGTGCATCCATCTTTCCTAGCAAAAACTGCACATACGGAATATTTGAATCCCATGCAGTGACAGGCCAAGTCTACACCCTGTTCTGTGCTGGACTATGACTAATTTTGCCTGATTTGGGTTTTTTTCCCTTTTTATTGCAAAAAACCTGCTAAAACACACCCATATTATACTACGTTGGTGTCCCTTTGTATTCAGTATGGTACACCCAAAAACCATGGATAAAAGGCTCAATAGACACTTACAGTGTTGCCTGCACTGAGTGAAAAGCTAAAGTTGCATTTTAGCTCTGAAAACTTGTTTCTGGAAATTTTAATGAAGTCTTTATGAACAGGTAAGAAACAACTAATGTTTATTCTTTATTATCAGTGCTGATGTGACTGATGTGTGTTCTCGGTGCTGGACAGTTTCTACATCTGGAAGCTCCCAGTAATAAAATTTATACCTACGCTACATATAAGCAGCAACTGAAATTACATGAGGCTAACAAGTGGCAGGTTTGACTGCAGCTCAGTTACTTCATTAAAACAGCTGTTAATTTAAACTGAAAGGAGAATCCATTCTTTTGGCTGCCCACCAGAAGTGCTTCCCACAAAAGGGAAGAAGCAGCAGCTCTGCTCATCAGTTCAAAAGTTCATTTGAATGATGCACAGGAGAACACTAACACAAGGAAATGCAAAGGAAACCCTGTTTATAGCTGGTTCCACAACTGGATTCCATCAGGAAAAGACTGACATGACTATTTTAAACCCCTAAGAAAATTTTAAGCAGAAGCAGAACATCTTGAACAGATCACTAGAAATTTTGTTCACAACTCTTCTGGCTCACGCTGCCATCCTGGTGGCTTTGCAGTCCTGTACTTCATGTCCCTGTTCTCCTTTATGACCAAGCTCTGTATTTTAGGTAGTGGAACAAAGTGATAGTTCCTCTCTGTTGGCCACTGCAGAGTATTTAGAGAGCTCCATAGAACAGTTTACCACAGGATGCCCAGTTTGGACATGGACACTTGCTGAGGCAAGAGACTGAAGGCAGAGAGACTCCCCACTGATGTCTCAGGATGCTCCCTTCTGCTTTGCCAGCACATCCAAATCACAAGTTTTCAAGTTTTTGATGAAAAGAATACAGAAAAAGTACAAGGAAAACCCCCTAATGAAATCCCACTGAAACATTCAGGAAAGGACACTTTTTGACCAGAAGATTTCAAACCACCAGTATCTACCACAACCCCCCTGAAAGTTACTGTCTGTTCTGCTGTAAATTAGAACATAGAAAAAAATCCTTATTTGTCCTCACATATACACAGAGGCTCTAAAGTGGACACAGAGATCTCACAGAGACCAGCCAGGATTTGTTCCCCAATTCATCTGACATGTGCAGCAAAGGAGCAGAGATCCCACAGAGGAAATAGCAGAGATTGTAGAACAGAGGATGATCTCCACGTGCCAGCTTGGTGCAGTTTAGGAAATAAGACACAGCTTTTCAGATAGCTGTTCACACACACAACTACACTCAGCTAAATTTAAGCACACATGAGCAGCAGTTGAGTGCTCCAACCTTTCTCAAGCTGGACAGAGATTGCGGGAGAAAGAGTGAGTGACTCAATCACCCAAAGGCAGCTCTTGGCAGGGCTGAGCTTCCAATCAGAGGGATTAGACAGGCGGGAGAAAAGCGGTGTAGCAAAGAAAAACAAAACAAAAGGAAACGGAGATGAAACAAGATTCTCCTATTGATTTGCACTGAAAGATGAATTACTTACTTATCACTGCAGCTGCAAATGAAAGCTGTGCCAAAAGGGTGTAGCTTCTAAAGGAAACCAAACTAAATATATTTTCTTCTTTCCTTTATGTGGAGAATGTGCGTGACTTCAGAAAGTTACTGAGACAAGAGCTGAAAAACAAATAAAACAAAATAAATGTGTCCTGCACAGGACACACTTGAGTGTATGAATACTTACACATTCGATACACACGGGAGTGTATGACTCCAGCAGACCTACAGCCAGAGCCGAGCACTGCTCACACCTCGGGCCACAGCAGTACTTCCACACACAGCAGGATTGCCAACAAAAAACAGCCAAGTTGGCACCTCAAAGTCCAGACTGCTGGCGGATGCTGAACCTTCTCCTTGCACAGAACACCTGCCCTGGGAAGCTGCCAGTCTGACACCCAGGGCTGATCCAAGTGTGCAAGATCTTAACCTTGACCTCTGAAATCACAGGTTCCTCTGTGGGTTACAAGAGGAGACACTGCAAGGGGAACAACTTCTGCAGCATCCACGGCGCCAGTGCCAGGGGAGGATTCTCACCTCTCCCCCTCGACCTGCTGCTCACTCCGGCACTGCTGCTCTGCTCTGTCATCACTCCTGCATGACTTTCCATAAGTGAAGCCACACCCTTTAGTGATCCTGAGCCTGGCTCATAAAACACACTGTTCCCTCTCAAACGACCTGAAACTAAGTTGGCTTTGGTGCCGAGGAGCCTTCCTGTGGCTGAGAGAGAAAGCCCAGCTGACACGGAATGCAGGGAGTCCCCTCTCCAAGAGAAAAGAAGTTTCTAACCCAGAACTACAAGATAATGGACTTCAAAGCTGTGGGGTTTATGCATGGAAAACCTGTCACTGGTGCAGGACTGAAACCTGCTTATCTTGGCCTTTCACGTGGTGTAATTTGACAGGGCCCGTAGCACATCTAAAGGGAAGGAGATGGAAATGCATCTAACTGTACTGAATTTATTTACTTATTTATTTTTAAACAGTGGCAGGACTTACTCTCTTCAGCTTGTGAGCAGACCCTGTAGAAGTGCATTAGTACATGGGGCACAGCACGTGGTAGAAAGTAAAATCCTTCACAAGGTTTGCCCACACTGGTCAGAAATATATTTGTAAGTTGAAGAAATCATTATACTCCTGAGAGTCCTTGGGCAGGAAATGAGTTTATCATTTGCTAGCAAATGATTTTGACCTTTCTGGCAAAGGTTAGAGGACAAAGATATATTAACTGGAGTAATCTAAGTCAAGTGTAAAATAACTAAGAGTTACATGGCCTTGGGGAAGAGTCTGGAGTCTTAGTTGCCAGAGATGTTTCAGCATTTGATGAAGTTTACTACTTTAAGAACAAAATTATCATCATAAATTTCTGGGGTTTTACCTGGATGGGACTGTGACTGTTTAAATCTCTGAATAAAGTTTATTGCCCACTTCATCTGTCACTTGATACCTGTAGCACAGCACTGTGCCAGGCCGCCAGGGTTATGTTGGCAGCTCTCACGAGAGTCATCTTTGGGATCACAAAGCCAGCACTTGCACTCCACTACTGAGGTGAGAACTCAGGTCCTCAGATGGCTGCACGAAGAGTGCCAGATAGAGATATTTTAACAGGTTCCTCAGTTTCCCCTTGTAATCTCAGACTTGTTACAGCAAGCAGGAGCTCCTACAATGGCCTGCTGCCACCTGCACGTCCCACTGCACAGGCAGCACATGAACAACAGCAAGGTTTCCTCACAAAAAAAGTCTTTTTAAACCCTCCCCCCACCGAAAAAGCCTCACAAACCTTTCCCAAGATCTAAACTCCTCGCTTTTCTGTGTTTCCTTCTGCTCCCACAGTATTCTAGGTGCAATAGGAAACATATGCAACTAGATTTCTACCTGATTTCTCTAATAGATAAGGTCTGGATAGATCAGAAGCTGCTATTACCCAAAATGATCAAATATGGGCTTCCTGATACTGTTTTGCTACGATATAAGACTACTTCCATCGAAACACACTATACTATAATACCCAATAAAAGAGCTTGCTAAAGCAATATCTTAATGAATATCTTAAGTTCATCACCTTAAACCGTGTATCATTGCTTTTTCAAAATCTCACATGGAAAGCAAAAATCCCTGTTGTGCTCAGATGCCTTGAACTTCGCTAATTCTTCATGTGCTACCCATATTATTGCTCCTGATGTCAGATGAACTTGTGTGGTCCTCTGCTCTCCCTCTGCAACATAATGAGAACCAGCTTATCTCATCTCAGCTTCTAGAAGAGCTCAGCTATCTGAGATTACCCACAATGTGCTCTATTTTCTGAGCTAAATTAATATTTAGGGGAAAAAATAACATGAGAGATGCAAATTACTGAAAAACAACCAGTTGGGAAGTTAGCCCAGGATAAAACACTGATATTTGAAGGCAATGCACAGAACAGCTCAATGTTCAGTCCTGCTAACACGGCTTCAGAGGGTTATCTAGAAACAGGAAAGGCAGAAACAGAAGCTTGGGAACATGATGACTCAACTCTTACCCAAAATACCTGCTAGCCAAGCCAGTGACAGACATTGCTTCCTAATGCTGAGAAAAGGCATCGCAGAGAAGGAGGTTATGTGGTGGTATTTTAAAAGCGGCCTGAGTTCTCCCATAGTTTGCAGCTGAATGATTTTATTTTCAGGCCAGACTTCCAGAATGGACAGGGACAGTAAAAGCCTTCTACTCAACATGACGAGGACACTTACACAGCATATGGGAAATCCATCTATTCTCTCTTTCCCAGCAGGGATTTAACACGAGTCTTCCCTTTTCCAGGAAGTGCTTTCCTGTGGAACAAGAGTGTGTCCTGAAGCTGTGCAAACCACTGAGCACATCCTCCTGGTGAGCATGACATGCCTCTAGAGAAGCCCCAAAAAGTGACTTCTTCAGCCACCACTCTGCAGCCCAGGGAAGCAGGAAAGCAGACTCCAGGGCCTCTCTTCCAAGCCTCTCTGCCTGGAGCTCAACCAGTTTGTAACACAGACCAACAGTGGCTGAGCTGGCAGGGGAAGGAAAGTCCCTTGCCCATTAGAGCATCTACTTAACAGGCAGGACACCGAGGTGCCGTTCTGCTTCATGAATATTCAAGTTCTTTAGACAAACTGAAAGGGCACTAACGAAAGGCTGAGAACACCCCTGCAGCCTCTACCGTGGTGGCTTGAACATTGGCTGCTGAGGTCCTTCGGGGTAGGATTTTGTCCTGTCTTCAGCAAAGGCGATCACCCCGCAGTGCACAGTCTGAGGAGTACCTTCACTGCTTCCCATCCCTCTCCCTCATGCTTCTGTATAAATCCAGCTCTTTATTTCCTTTGCTACTCTGATGTTAAAGATATGTTTAAAAATGGGAAAGACTTTTTTCCAGACTGCATCAAGGATGCGATCCAAATTAATTTCGGCTTTGGGGTTTTTTAAATCTTAATTAAAAGAAGTATTTGTTAAAATCCAGACAAAACTTTTTCTTTCCAGCTATAAAAAAGATTCACATGGCAATAATTCAGACTTCCTGAGACAACAGACAAAAAGGAGAAAAAGAAAAATGCTTTAATAGTAGTAACAATATTTACAGTTTAAAACTACTTTTCAATCTCAGTGTTACTCATGTTTTGTCTCAGAGAGTGAAACTGATGCACCATCCAGTAACTCACACTGAAGCCCACAGCAGAACACAGCCACGACTCAAACGCTGTAGATCATGCTGCCCTTAACACCATTTGTCAGTGCTCAAACAATCTTCTGTAGCCAAACATGAGATGAAGCACAAACCACATTTCATAAGATACTATCATCACTCTCTTGACAGCTCACAGAATGAACCCCCCTGTTTTTTTCTATAACAAAGCAACTGTTCCTCAGAACCATGTGTTATTTCACAGTTCTAATCTAAAGAAAACCCCAGTTGCACTCGATGAAAGACCAAGTGGGAAAATGAAGAGTTTTCAAGAACTGCATCAAGATCTCGCCATACATTTCTCTGTTCTGGGCTACTTCAGCATTCAGCATTTTCTAGTGGCCCTTACTGATCCTCTATTCATCTGAAAATTCCAGAGAGGTGTGTGTATTGAAAGATTGGGTCCTGATGTTACCAAGGCCCCAGTTTTCACTTTTTGGAAAGCATTATGAATGTCGAAAAAAACCCCCCAAAACACAGGTAGCATCTCTTCTCTGTGATCTCTGCAGCAGCTACAACAATCACACCCACCCCAACAGCTGCCTCTTCCACCTTCTCCCAGAAATCATGAGCCTATTGTACATATCTAGAATTTAGAATCTATTTCTGAATTGTAGAATGGTTTGGGCTGGAAGGCACCTTAATGACCATCCACTTCCAAGCCCCTGCCATGGGCAGGGACGCCTTCCACTATCCCAGGTTGCTCCAAGCCCCGTCCAGCCTGGCTTGGGACACTCCCAGGGATGGGGCAGCCACAGCTTCTCTGGGCAGCCTGTGAGGCCTCACCACCCTCACAGTAAAAAATTTTTTCCCAATATCCAATCTAAACCTGCTCTCTTTCAGTTTGAAGCCATTGCCCTTATCCTGCCACAAGGAAGGGCTTTAGAGTGATGAGCGGCTCCCTCATCACAGAGAACGACAAAAGACAGAGACTGAGATCTCTTTTTTAAAGACAGGGAAGTCGGGAGTCAGGTAGTTCAACCACGGCACAGAAGATCACAAAACAACCTGCCAGGAATTAAAAATCCACGTTCCAGTTGGGAACATACCTTCTTTCCCTCCAAAGGTGCAGCCCCTTGCTGACTACCCTTCACTTCCAATCAGCCACCGAGATGCAAACTCAGGATGCGCTCCCTGGCTTGGTCATAACGACCCTGAAACTTGCTGACAATTCCCGCAGGAATTCTCACAATCCAAAGGAGCTGAGCTGCCCTCTCCTGGGAGCAGTGGAGGCAGCAGGGCAGCCTCCCCCAGCCAAACACATCACTAGCAGGTGGGGAAAGCTGGTGGAATGGGAAATTAATGCATTGGGCAGCCTCCTCCAGATGGACTGCCCGGCTTTCGCATTTACGGTTCCACTAAAATTGGACTGTGGGGTTAGGATTCAGTTTCAGCAGCATTTCTTCCACAGGCTGCAGAAAGAGGTCATTTTGCATCAATTTCTTCACAGGTTTTCCAGATAGGAACCTACATGGATTGTTAGGTTAAATCAATAGGGCAAAGATTAAGTGAATGCTGTGTCAGAACAAGAGCTTACAGAGGAGTTTAACGGGACTGACAAAACACAGCCTGAGCAGGTACCTGGTGCTGTTCACGGCAGAAGTGTGTTTGCACTTAGGATTTTCCCAAATCTCCTGTTAATTTACGAGAAAGAAAAAGGATTCCTGATCCGTGAGTGATGAAGGGAAGGAAATCAGCCTGCAGCTGTAACCCGAAACACAGCGAAACCCTGAGTTCGTTGAAAACAGAAAGAGTTTTCATTGCTGCATGTTTTTATTACACCAGACTTGAAGCAGAGAACTTGGAGCTGGGGGACAAATTAGTGACAATATCATAATACAACTTTAGCAGCATCAGCCAGCCCTTCCAGGTCCCTGCTCCCCTTTTGGGAGGCACTAGCATAGACAAAAGTGAGGAGTTAGCTCAAAAAAGGCTGCAGCATAAAAAAATATGGGTTTGGGGTTTGGTTTTTTTTCCTGAATATACATATGTGATGTTTTTTAAGTAGTGATAAAAAGCTGGAATTTCCAGGAACATTTCCCCACTAAGTTGTCGACAGAAATCACAAGGTGGATGATTTCTGCAATTTAAAGAGTGGGAAATGGCAGCCAGTATGCTAATTAGGAGGAGTTCTAGGAAAAACATCTAAAGCAAAGTCCACCAGGAATAAGATGGGTATATGCTTTTAGGACTAAAAAAAGTATTTAAATTGCCTACCATAGCCTCTGATGGTTTTGTTTCTTAGGGGGATTTTTTGTTTGGTTTTACAAGAAAGTTACTTTTCTCTAATAACTTCTTCTTCTGCAGGCACTGGGGATAAGGACGATCAGGTGAGTCACTTCATGAATATTCCTGCATCCATATGGCATGTACAAGAAATCCATTAGAATTAATATTTCTTGACACGGTTATTTATTCGAGTAAGCCCTTGCCTCAAAATGCTGGTCTTGTTCTCTTAACATAATAATTCTGATGAATTACTCTTTTCTTCAATGCCCCATAAGCAAGGAACATAGCGCTGCTGTGTGAAGACTCATTACTCTGGCTCATTGCAAAGAAAACACCACACTTTGGAGCACGTTTCCCCCAACAACAGATGCCTCTCTACATTTTAGAAGCTGCAGATGCCATTTTTGAGTGAGGCGGGGAAAAAATGTCAGCTATCACTTGCAATTATTAAAAAATCATTTGTTTCTGACTGCTTATTGCTCTCATGAATATTTGGACATAGTGTCATTCATTTCCTGACTTACCATAGCTGCTTCCAGACTTCCAGTCTGCTTGGGATTTTTGACGGGGGACCTGATGAGAGACACACATAATTAGTGAGTGTTTTACATATAATTGGACGCAAGAGCTAGATCTTCACTTAGATTCAAGCCAAAGTCACTCTGCTGGGTGTAACTCAGCTAAGAAAATTGCTGAGGATCTCCAGTGTGACTTTCCCATTTTTGTTTGATTCTGTGTGAGTTAATTTCTATGAAGATAAATCAGGGCTTTTTAATTGTGGTTTGTTCATCATCAGGTTCACTAAAGACTCTAGACAAATGGGCTTGGAATGGGTTTGGAAAGATGTGAGTAGGCTCTACTCTCCATGTGCAGTTTGTGGGTATCATTTTTCTCAAGAACTCCCTGTAAACTGTGGGAGGGAGCCCAGTGAACATCACATGGAGAGCCTGATCTTGCCAGGAGCAGCAGCTCTGCCAGACACAGGTCACACAGGACCGAGGGACCACAGCAATTTCTGACCTTTTCCTTTCGTCTTCTCTTTCCTCCTTCTCCTCCCCAGCTGGCATCCTCCCTTAACTGGCCAGTACAGCCCAGAACTGGAGTCTCAAGGAGGGGAAGGGATAGACAAAAAGGCACACAGCTGGCAGGCAGAAGCTGGAAAGCAGAAGCAGAAAGGGCAGAAGAACCTGAAGACCTTAAAGCCTCAAAGAAAACGGGATCTTATCCTGCCTGCCACCAGCAGATGGGATGCAGTGCTGCTCACAGGACAGAGAGGGAAGGAGAATCAGAATAATAGCTACTCTCTGGACTTCAGGAAAGTAGATAAACCTGACTGTCTCCTCCTCATCTGGCCCAAAAGAGACTCGATGGCCAGGAAACCTTTCAAGGAGCAAAGCACTAGCAGCAGGTGGTGCCATCTGTCCTACTCTAATTCCTTCTTGCTCAAACAATTTATGTCTCCATTAGTGAGGAAGGTAGAAAAACAACAACAAAACCCCAACCCCAATTGCCAAATAGCCAGGGAGTGGAAGAACAGGAGGCAAGGAGACAGAAAGCTAATTTTAGCCGAATAACATGAAATAAAAACAGTGTTAATAACAATAAAGAACAATGAAAATGTGATTGCTAAATGATGCCTTCTCTCTATGGTCTGCTCTTTTGCACCTGTGCCTGAAGATGAATGATTAGACAGGAAATCAAACCACAGTATGGTTTTACCCTGAGCTGAAAGGCAAAGGCCAGGGCAGTCTTGGGAGAGGCTGCATCACACCCTGCACTGCTGTGCATTGTTGTTATCACTGTCCAGCTGGAGTTTCCCATGGTGCCACCTCTGTGAAACATGGGCAGACACTGCCTGGCACATCATCCCTCTGTCACCTGGGGCTGAGGCACATCAGCCAGGTTTGCATCATTTCCATCAGTGTTGCTTTAGCTCTAGGCAATAGAAGGGATTTTCCTGTCAAACCTACCTTACATGTCACAGACTATCCTTTCCTATCTCTATTTTAATATGCAACCATGTATTAAGCTCTCTGGAAAATGCTGAACAATAAATATCAGCTCTGCACTATAAGCAAGACCCTGTTGCAACCTCAGCAAAATTATCCAAGAGCTCTTGGTTCCACGGTGCATGTAGCAGTAGAGAGGCAATTTCTTCCACTTGGACTAAATCAGCTTGAAAGAAATAATGGTTCATTCTCCTGAGCTCAGGACTGACTTTTTGAAGCAGATATCAAAACAAGCACTTACATACAAAGTAAATTTCATGTTATAACAAAGCAGCAATCCCCCCCTTCAATTTATGAACTGCAAGAGTTAGAACTAAGTTACGAGAAAAATAAAGGGATTCACTTCTGAAAGAGAAGGAAGAAATGACAGAAAGTATTTGGCACAGTTTAAATGAGTTTTATTTTGAAGCCATTCAGAATTTAGAACTAGGATGAATACCTTACTGAGGCAAATAAGGAATTTGCTGGCACCATGAGGAGAAATCTCCTACCTCAACAACTGAAACACGGCTCGATTTAATCTCCCCAATGTTGCAATGAATAATATCCTTTCTAGGTCTGTGTTTCCACTGACAGTGATTGTGCTCGACACGCTCACGTTGCAGACGTTCTGCGAGATTGCATTTTGCACAGGTTGAGTTCAGAGGAACCCAGGATGCCACCACGCTGCCATTGCACCTCTCAGATGTGGCCATACAAGCACTGAACTAGGAAATGCCATTTGATACATGGCATATATCAAGATAAAGATAAGAGAGACGGGATGGACCAAGGACTGGGGGAGGAAGGATGGAGAAGGTAATTCCCCTTCTGCACCATATACTTCCTAAAAGTGATGCCTGAGCACACCAGGAAAGCAATTGTGGGCACATGCTACTTTGCAAGTGGAAATAATGGAAGAAAGGACTAAACCAGCAGGTTCTGACTGGTGAGGAAGGAAAAGACCACTAGACTAGAAGGGATTCTACACACCAAACCAGTGCAGTTCCTGAAACAGCTCCACAACAGGAATTTATTCCAGAGATTAATTCAGTTTCTGGTTTTAATTTTCACATAGCACCACAAACACCCTTTATCCACTCTCTGGATATCCCTTCTCCAGAAACAAACAACATTTAGCAAAAGCCACTGCATGCACTCACTGCTGCTTGCACTTGGTTTTTACACACACAACTTCTAGATCTTAGGCCTACCTAATAATCTCAGATCTGTGTGGTTTCAAATGTGATTTGTGTTTAAGAATTCAAGTGTGTTCCCAGTGTGAAATGTTTTAATACCCCTCCCAGACAAGAATTCAGGCTGAAAGAGCCATTTCCATTCGTTCTTGCTCTGAGCAGGACCAAACGTCACCGGTTTGGAGCACAGCCTGAGCCTTGCTGCCCTTCCAACACCACTTCCCAAAAGCACACCCAGCTTTTGGACTTGCATGGCCACTGAGAATTTTGCAGAAGAAAGGAAACATTTCCCACAGCTTTACCTTTCACACTCAGCACAAGGACGACACCTTGTTTTAAACAGACCTCCAATATTGGGCACAACAGTTTTTCTCAGGCCAAGACTTCACATTCAGTTTATAGAGGGTGACAGCACAAGCAAGAGTCATCGAATTCCACAGAGATGCCCACAGCTGTCCCGAGGTTCCTCCTGTGTTGCTGTAGGATATATGGAGCACGACTGAAGGAACAAGGGGATGTTGCACACAAGTTTTCCAGTTCTCAGCTGGCCATACCACAAAACTCCTGAGGTATCTGACCAGGGTATGATAGTGACAGGTCTCAGGAGCCTTCATGTTTGCTATTCCTCACTCTTCCTTCCTGACATCAATGGCAATTCTCAGCTCAAAGCACGTCTGATGCTTTCTAATGGAGCAGGAACATAATGCAGACCCTCCTCTCATCATAAGCTGGGCCTAACCCAGAAGCTGGGCATTCCCAGCAGCCCTCGGTCACTGGGGGATGCTCTGCTCCCCGCATCACCACAGAGGTGCAGCTCTCAGCATTTTCACTACGACACAGGGATGGGATTTGTGTTCTGCCTGTGGGGAAGTCCTGAGCACAAACACCTCCCGTTCTCCCTCCTTCCCCTATGAGCACAACTGTTCACAGTTCAGCAGCAAAGGAGGGAAAAAGGAGGCACCAGTCACCAGTAACCAAGCACGTCTTACTTCCAGGCACTGAAAGACACGAATAATAATAAGCACAAAGACATTCTCTGTTCCATCTGTATTGCAAGCACTGGAGTATGAAAGCTTCAGACTTCCTTTGAAAGAGTCCTCGGGCAAAAAGAAGTGACCCAACCTAAGGCTGCTCTACTCATCAGTGGTGAAGCCATGAAAATACAACATTTTCCTTTCTGCTGTCATTTTGAAGTCTGTTTACTTGTAACCTTAAAAGGAAGTGAATTACCTCAAAAAAAAAAAAAAAGAAGAAGAAGAAAAAGAAGGATGACTGCCTGGTCTCCTCAGAACACCTCAATACCAGATAAATGTTCCTCCTACAGAAACGAGTATTAGAGCCTTTGGATGGCATCTTTCATTCTGTGAACTGCCCAATTACTTCAGAGAGAAGTCGTGGCGTTGTTGAATGCTGATAGAAACTCATTGATCTGTTCCCAGACTTACCAGTACACAAAGGATGGGAAACACTCCTGGCTCCGAGTTTCTATAATGTGCCTTATTGATTCTGTGAAATGCCAAACTCTGCACTTATTTACAAACATGCTGCACTGCAAAGCCCCCATGCATAGAAAACGCCCTGCCCAATTTATTTCCTTTTTACTGAAACATTTTGTATGAAAAATTAAATCAGCTGAAAGTAATAGACATGGATTTTTGCTTATGTTTACCGTGCAATTTTACCCAGAGAGAACTAAATGTGGATTTGTAGAATGCAGCGATTTTTCAGCTCAGACTAGCATAGGTTTAATAAACTTGTTCAGACCTGTCTTAAGAATGTTGGGCTCCATGAGGTTTATTGATCAGTTTGTCTGCCCGGGGCTCCCGAGCTCTCCCTTCAGCTGCAGAGTCTGTCCGTACAGGACACACAGGAGTCAGTGATCCCGGTGTTCCCAGACCTGCAGCGTACAACCACTGTGCTCACACACACACAGAATTTATTTGAACTAACATAAAAGCCACTTTTCCTGCAAAAGTCTGGGGTGATAGGAGTCAGGAAAACAGTCAGTTGCCACAAAAAACTTATCGCTCATTTTTAGGGCTCTTTCAAGCTGCTTTGATGCCTTACCGAGCTTATTGTACCTAGCACAGTGACTGATCAGTAGCATTCCATGGTCTGGTTTTTGTCTTTTCACTTAGGCAATTTCTAGTCAGAAAGATTCTGTTCTCTGGCACATGCCAGAGAACTTTGAATTCATATTCAAAGTTTTCACTGATATTACTTCAACCTCAAAGTATGATTTTTTTGGCAACACATTTCTGTTCATACTGTTTACCAGTTCCCTGCTACTGTTTGTCTCACCAGCAAGACTGCTTAGGGCTAGTACAGAACTGACTTTTCCTAAGAACTTCACTTACTTAACCATAATTCTGAAGCGGAATAATGTCCTTTCATCTATGCTAGACATGAAATAATTGTGTTCATCAGGCTTGGTAAGACACTTCTCTGAAAAACCACAGAAAGCAGACCTGACTAAGAATATATCGTTTTCCACAGATGGCTTTGGAATAGATCAAGATTTGCCCCACACTTATTTTTATCAAATTAATAGGTCTCACAGCCTTCACAGCACCCCCCTGAGTAGAAAGTTGCCCAATGGGCCACATTTGCTTTCATTACATCTGAAACAGACTGTGAAGAAAGTAAGGCAGGAAGCAGCCACGACATCCCAATGGTTTTATTCCAGAGTTTCCATGCGCTCTCATCAGAACAAAGAGTACTCTGCAACACTGCGCAGGTGCTGCTCTCCATGATTTCTCCTACCTACTTCTGAGGCAGAGATTGATCCCCAGACTGGCACATCCTCTGTAAAGCTGTTTTGGGACACGTAGGTCACCTGCTCCAATCCTCTGCAGAGCTCAGACACTTCTGGGTGTGGCCTCTGCACCTCCTCCTTCCAAGCACAGGGTACTCAGGGTCTCCCTCGGGGCTGTTGGCACACACAGAAGGCAGCAGTGGAGGTCAGCAGCTCTCCTGAGCAGCTGAAAGGAGAAAGATAATCAACAGCAAGCGGGAAATCATAGAAACACAGAATCATAGAATGGTTTGGGTTGGAAGGGAACTCAAAGACCATCTCCTTCCAATCCCCTGCCATAGCCAGGGACCCCTTCCCAGGGGTAGGGAATAGGATACCCTACTATCCCAGGTAGCTCCAAGCCCCATCCAGCCTGGCCTTGAACAATTCCAAAGATGGGGCAGCCACAGCTTCTCTGGGCAAGTGCCTCATCACCCTCCCAGTAAAGGATTTTTCTTAGTATCTACTCTAAACCTACTCTCTTCTGTGTGGTCATTCCCCCTTGTCCTGTCCCTCCATGCTCTTGCAATGAACTGATCTTCTGGGGTTTGCTGAAGAGAAACAGAACAGAGGGGTAAAGGGAAGGAAACCACCCCAAGTCCTAAAGAACACCTTCCCCCTGCACACATGAAGAGGCAATGATTTGCTCCCCAGTGACCAGAGAAGCAAACACTTACCCCATACATCTGTCTCTAAACTAGAAGAAACAGGTTAATAAGCCATGTGCTGGCCCCCTCCCCAGGGATGCATTTCACCCTGGAGTTTAATTAAACTCTCCTCCTTAGGCAAACAGTATATTCTTAGGAGGTTCTAAGAACAATTTTTTATTCCCAGTTGATTTTCTTCCATTATTGTATGCAGTCATTTCTTACTTCTATCAAACCTTTTGTGTATTCCATAAGCAAACCTAAGTACCACACCATCAGCACGCTGTAGCTGCACAGGCTCTTTCCAAAAATTTACAGTCCCAGCCTAATCCAGACTAAGTACAGAAAATAAAGATCAATATTTCCACATCTGAACCAGACTGGATTTAATTCCATCCGGCACATTCAAATGACAGCTTGGGAAACACAAGATTCTGTAAGGTCCTGGGCTGAATTACAACCAGTATTAAGGCAGTGGACTGGAGATGTCAATTGTGGAATATCCTCCTAATGCTTATTAACTTCTCTGTCAATGAGAATCACTGCTCTGACAACAGACTGGCTGGTGAAAAATCATTGTCCATCTGTTCCCAGCTCACATCCCAGGGTAAAGGACTCGTTTTCCTTGCTGAAGTGTAAAAAGTCATTTGAGTTCGAAAAGCACTAGAAATGCCTCTGCTATCACATGCAGTGAGCCACAAAGCTCAAACTGTTTTACAGGGGCACTGTCACAGCATATCAGGAAAAATTAGCCATTTAAGGACTTCAAAATCTCCCACTCTGGAGCCTGGGCTGAGGCTGCCATACACACAGCTGGAGCCGAACGAAGGTCAGCTCCTTTTAGCGTCGTGTCACCGTGCCAGGCACTGCTGCAGCCACTCTGAAACACTCCCCACGTCCCAAACCACCTCTAGAACACTGGGTCAGCCCATGCCATGTGCTTTTGCTTGCCAGCAGTGTAAGAAAACCCTGTTTCAGCATCCCCACAGTGCTCTTCGAAACGCTGTGCAAAAACCACACGGCGGCCAGAAATGAGTCATTCAGGACTCCAACTCCTGATGTTTGTATCACCACGTACAGATGAGTAAACCAACATCCTCCTGACAAAAATCACCACTGAGAAGCCTGGTACACCCAGGCTAAACAATTGACTGAGTGTAGAGTTTAGAAGATTAATAAATTAACTGTGTGCTGCACTCCTTGTAAATCTTCAGGCCCCAGAACCAGACAGGTTGCATCAGGTGCACTGACATGATAATACTAATTAGATAACAAAGTGACAACGTAAAGCAAATGATGTCTAGATAAAAAAATACAGCGGATGGTGGAGGTTTTCTCTGTGGGGAGAACACAGGCACGCGCATTATTCTGGAGAGAAGTAAGGAATGACTTATCTAATTGAAACTACAGGGGTGTAGAGGGAAGGGGGCAGGAAAGACAGACGGTAATTCTGTGAGCTGGAAAGTGGCCAGGATGCTGGGGTTAGCAGCTACACACTTTCAAGAGCATCATGAGATCTTACGTGATTACAAACCATCAAGAACCTGGTTCTAATTCTTATCCAAGTTACATTTGGCAGCAGAGCAAGGCAGCAGTCCAAGGCACTACATTCATTTGGGCTGAAGGACAGAAGTCACCCATACCCCCACATCACTGTCCTTTACTTCAACTTCTTTTGGATGTTTCTCATCCAGCACTAGGAAGGCCTTGGAGAGCAAGTCCCTGGTGAGATGCCACATCCCTGGAGCTGTAAAACCCTCGGCAACCACCCCCTCGTGTGAGACCTGCTGTAAACAGCTGCGGGAGGGCTCATGAGCACTGCCCGAGCAGCCAAAGCAGTGCTGCAGGGGGTGCAGGGCAGCCACCTCTGCTGCTGGTATCCCACCAAATTCCCACATTTGCAAGTGCCTTTCTGCAGTCCTGTCTGACTGTACAGACACCACCTTCTTTGGGTACCGAGAGCAGCATCACAGCACCAAAGAAGCAAAAATTCTCTTCCCCAATCCTTAAAAAGCCAAATCCCATTTCATCAGATCTATCACAGCTGTGAGGATCCTTTTGATCACAGAAAGTGTAGGTTGTACTACCCCCAAGGTAGGGTGCTTGTTTCTGCTTCTCATGCTCTTACTACACGTTCCCCCAAGTTCTATTTGGAAAGGCTCTTAGTTAAACTTACAGCATTTACTGTAAGTAGCCAGGATGCCATTACTGTTAGAACTGCAAGAGATTATCACAGGAGTTAAAATGAAATGCCAATACCACGATTTGCTGTTTACAATACAGTGCATGGGATCTGCAGACACGATACAGCAGTAGCATAGCAGTTTAAGTGTATTAAATGTGCCATAAACATCTAAATTGCTGTTGATATTTTTTAAAGGATCAAAGAGACCAAAGCAAATATCTTGCCCTTTAATTGGGAACAATTGCAGAATGTTTGCAGAATCTCTAGAGGGTATCTAGATCCACGGGCCCAGCTAACAAGGGCTGCAGAGATGAAGCAGAGAGAACACCTTGCTCAGCAGGGAGCCTTCCCATTACACCCCAGTATGTACAGGATACACATTTATCAGTAACCAGAAGAGTTGCAGGCCTGGATTTCAAAATGCAGCAACTATTTGAGGTCCCTGTCTGACAGCATTTGAGCTGATTTGTGTTTCCCCCAGAACAAACCATGAATTTTAACAGTGTTTGTTGGAATATGTGTGTTGTTCTCCTGAACACGCTGCTGGAGTGGTGAGGGTTTTTTAAGTGTGCTTCCTCAGTCATTAGTTATTTGCGTATTTGTTTCCCTTTCTGCTTCAAAAGCAAGCCTCCCTTATCTCATAAGATCAGATCCACTTTAGAACAACTAAGATTAAAACAAAAAAGTTGGTTTTTTTTTATCTACAGTTACACTATTCTAATCTTAAAACTTCTTAGCAGCTACCCCTTATATTTCTTTCCAAACTTCAGCTTCACACATCATCCAGAGAAATCGTTTTAAAATAGGTAACACTACAGAAACATCAAAGCTGCCATGGAAAAGGCTTTTTGGGTTTGAAGCATAAGAACATAAGCACAATTTCATACAGGCTTGGTCAGGAGATTGGTTTTGGCACTCTCAGCACCTGAGGTACCAGCAAGGACCAAGGTGCACCTGGACAACCAAACGGCCCCAAAATGGCCACTGAGCCCTCGCCAAAGAAAAAGGTCCAAACCCACCCTGAGGGATGCACGTTTTGCAGTCTTTTGTGTGCTGGGTGTAGAATCAGTGACGCTTCATTTGGAAAATTACATTCCAGGTTAGGAGACAGTGGAACGAGCAAGAATTTCAGGGCACTGCACAGGGTTTCCTCTGAAGAATGGATACAAAACCTGTTATTCAGCACTTTAGGAGGTATTTGCCCTTGAAAGTACTGTTGAGAATGACAATATTCAAGACAATCCAAATTCTGAGATGTTTTTGGCCCTAGATAATAATAAAGAGGAAAAAAAAAATAAATCGAAAGACAAGCACATTCTCTTAATAAAAATTTTCTTATCTCTTCTTCATAATTTCTTGCTCTCAGGGTTTTACGTCTTGGTCATTTTTAAAATCACATCAGGCACCAACCTGCTACACAAGTAACAATCCTCTAGGCAGTTATTATTCAACACTGGACCTAAAACTAACGTAGCAATTTTTAGGTACCTCCAAGCAAAACAAAAACATATTTCCTAAAATTTCCTGCTTCAAAAAAGAAACAAATACACCTGTCCTCTTTAGGAAGCAGCAGAAACGCAGCAGAAAAGTTGTACTGTGAGAAAAAATAAAGAAATCAACGTACAGATGATGACTTCTTTTAGTTCTTCTAACTGGCTGCAGCACTTTTCACTTGGCTGAATCCCACCTTCCACAGAAGCAACGACGAGGGCAGCAGCAGTCAGAGAGGACAGGAATGCATGTGACCATCCAAAAATACAAGTAATTAAATCATAAAATATCCTGAGCTGGAAGGGACTCACAAGGATCACCAAAGTCCAACTCCTGTCCCTGTGCAGGACACCCCAAAATCCCTCCATGTGCCTGAGAACTTTGTTCAAATACTTCTTGAGCTTTGTAAGGCTTGGGGCCGTGCCCATTCCCTGGGGAGCCTGTTCAGTGCCCCACCATTCCTGGGGGAAGAACCTTTTCCTAACTAAGGGACTGCTAAGGGACAACAGCCCAACAGGCATTCAGTAGAGGCTGGTGGGTTTTATCCAAGGTGAGGGAAGAAACAAAGCTTATCAATACATGTTTGAACAAGGAAGAGAGAGAAAGAATCAGAGGGCCAGTCTGGCCCTCATCAGACACTCGCTGCTCAAGAAGGGGTTGTTGACATTTTTTTGCCCTGAAAATGGATGTAATTTTCACTCCTCCCAGCAACATTACACTCTACTTTTGGGCCTCTTTTCAGCATCTGATACAGCAGTGAGTTGCACACACACTCTCACGGGGGCCGACTGCCATCCTGCAGGGCTGGAGATGGCCAGGGAAGTGAAGGGCAGCTGCTATGAGTAACACTGGCACAGCACTAAAAAGCCAGAGAGACACCAGCCCTCCTGACCCACCTGTGTTTTGCTGCTGCACAGGCAGCTCGATTTCCAGGGATTAATAGATGTGCAGTAGAGAAAACTTTGCACTTCCCCAAAGTCCCAAATTTTTTTTTTTTTCAAATCTATCATATCCAAGGTTGCTCTGAGAACAAACCAGCATTTACTAGAAAGAAACCTTTATTGCAAGAGCGAGCTGAGCGATAAAAGAGACACCTGAGGTTTGCTCCTCATTCCACCCAAGATGAAATTCCTCTACATACAAATCCCCTTCCCAGCAGCAATGCTCTGGGAAGCAGTCTCTTACCTAGCACAGGGGGACCTGTTTGAGCTGTCCTTAAAGAAGGCACAGCTCCCCAAAAAAACCCTCAGATGATAAAATGTGTCCTTTCTGTCACGTTAATTATGGAGAAGGTGGCAGAAGGACCACAAGCCTCAGCAGGTGTCAGTGTGTAGCATCAATGGAAGACAATCTTGTGGAAAAAGCCCTCCCCGGGCTGCCTGTTTAAGTTGCTGCTTGGCTTCCAATTTCTCTGAGAGCAGATTAACCTCAGAGGCAGTTCTGCCAGAGCGACAGATCGGCTTCAGAGGAGGCAGACAAGCGACCCAGGTGCCATGAGCAGAAAACATGGGCTTGCTCCTGACTCGCTCAGTTCCCAGCCAGGAATATTGTCCTTGCTGGCTGCTCTGCAAGACGCTACACGCCTTTCGCTGTGCCAACACACAGTGACATTTTATTCAGAATTCAGCAGCATCTGCTGCTTCAGTGGCCAAGTTTCTGCCTCAGCAAAACTTGGACTGTATTTTAGCTAAGTGGCCAGACAGGTGATAACACTGTGAAGCCTCCATCCTCCTCGCAGGGCTGGCTTTTCGCAGGGATGCAAAGGGGCTAACACCTAATTCTGTAGGTGTGGAAAAGCTGTGCACTTCAGCTTTCTGTGTGTACCACAGGCACCAGAGATGATGTGCTGCTTGACTTCAGGGAATAACTGAGTGTGTGTGAGGAGAGCCAAGGTCAGCAGAAAGGGAAAAGGAGGAATGTCAGAAATAGGCCTTAGGCACCCCAGAGATCCACAAAAAGTGGGAAAGCTCTGGGTGGGAGAACGCACCACAATCTGTTGTTGCATTCACTCTATGCACGCTGAGGAGGAAGGGAAATCCAAATACAGCAGCTCTTCTCCACCAAGTTTTAGGGGGAAAAAAGGAGAGAAAACAGTGTCCAGAGACAACCAAGAGCATCACCAGGCAGAACAGCAAAAGCAGCAGGAACCTAGTGCTACATTCCCACAAAGAGGTGGGAGTCACTGGGCGGGAAAAGTACACAAAAACTGTCCTGGAAAAGGTTTTATCCAGCTACAGAAGTTTACTGTGTTTTGAAGAAGTTTAGACCATCCTAAAATCAAGCAGAGGCTATTGAGAGAAAAGGGCCTGTGGGCACCAAACTATTTAGCTTATTTTAATGCTTTAGCTTAGCAAAGTCAGCAGCCAGGCTCAGGGCAGCAGTCATGGTGTGAACACAAAGCAGAGGCACCAAGATCTGCTTTCCAGGCAGTAGAGCCTTCAAGATGTTAACAAAAAATTGTGTCTGCCAAAAATACAAGTGTTTTCTAGGGAATTTTTCAATTACTTTCTTTACTCACAGTGCCTGTATTTGCAGTGAAAACATTCATTGGAGTGGGAAGGGCATGACAGGAGAGGAAGAATGAGGACTGGTAAAACTCCAAAAGTTCTTGTGTTTCATCCTTGGGTTCTGCAAGAAGTGACACAAACGCCCCAAGCTCCCAGAAGCAGTAAGTGCTTTGCAGCAAATGAGTTCGTAGGTGGATGTCATCACTCAGATCACAGCCAAATAATTCCAGACTAATACCTGGAATCCTGGCAAGGCTGGCCAATGCTCATGGTGTGCAGCAGATATCCTGATTTATGTCTGCAGGAGACAAGAGAAGCCATGGCCTCCTCACTTCTGCTGTCATAAGTCTCTCTTTCAAGGAAAATTTAACGAAAAGGTGTTTCAGAAGACTTTGCAAACAGCTGACTGTGGAGGACACAAAGCAGGCACATTGCAGGAGGGATTTTCAGGGTTATTGCACAGATCCTGAGCTGGTAACATGCTGGATGGAGGGAACTCCCTCTCCCTCAGCAGAATCTGGAGAGCTTGTCCCTCCACACAGCTCCTACCTGCCCTCTATGAAGTGGGGAGGCTTGACTTCATCCACAACCCCAGAAATAAAACGCAGAACCAAAGAGGCCTTTCTGTTTTTTGGGTAGGCTGTGAGATTGCAGCTGCACCCGTCCCCTCGCCCGGAGGCCTCCCCTCGGCTCCTCACAAGGCCCTGATGGCCACAGCACTGCCAGCACAGAGCTCACAGCACGTGCTTCCAGTTGCTCCCTTCTAACCCCTCTGGCTTCACATTACACAAGCCCAATGTAATGAACTCAGGTCCACTGTAAGTGGACAGGAGCAGAATTTAATCCAAAAGCTGTAAAACCCTACAGTTACCACTGAGGTAAAGCCTTAGCGTGAAGGCCTAAATCCCAGTGACCGGCAGATGCTGAATTGCACGTGTGTGGGATTGAGTCACATCTAACTCCAGGCTCCCATGTACAAACGTTTTAACAGCCACCTCTGTAAACACAGATCGAAAACATAGGCAAAGAAATGTAAAAACCAGGAGTGTCTTCAGCGTGTGCAGCTGGGGCCGCCTGGCACAGGGCAGCCACGGAGCCCTGCGCCGCTTCGGCAGAGCCTCCACCACCACCACCACTACTCCATCCCCCTCTCCTTGAAACACTCCTGAAAACAAAACCTCAGCTCAGACCTGCCAAGTCTCCTTTATTTGGATGGAAACTCACTCACGCTTGGCAGCAGCTCGGTGCAATTTGAAGCTGGCTCAGACCTAAAGTGAAAAGATTAATGGGATATTTGAAATCTCACTCCCATTTTTCTTCAGATCTCACTTATGTAAAAGCTCTGATGTTGGTTGCTGAGCTCCTTAAAACATAATCTGCACAATGTGCCACAGTAAATAAACAGATTTAAACAGCAAGTCTGTTTAAAAGGAGTTTATTTAGAAAGCACACACATCACTAAAGAGAGCTTATTTCTTATCTAACTCCAAGTACTTTGGAGGCAATCCTTCAGGGGTGTTCTGCAGGCAGGGCCAGATTAATTTTGTTTGCAGCAATTATTTTCAGGATGCTCTCCACTCATATTAAGAGGCTGAAAGTTCAGTTAGTTTCTTGGCTTGGGGATTAGAGAAAAGCTGGAGACGTTAAAGAAAACTTTAGGCCAAACTTCCCCAGCAGTGTGTCCTTCCCCTCCCTGCTGGGGCTCACTGGCCTTCAGCAGGGGGTGCAGTGAGAGGATCTGATGGACCACAGCTTCATCCTTCTCAGCAGTGGCCTCACCCACACAAGTTGAGACCTCCAAAGAGTGCCTGAATTAACTGAACTCCTGCATGCACATTTACTCATCAGACAGGAGGAACTGGAGTTCTTCTTGCTGCCAAGAGGCTGGAGAGGACCTCAGCAACCAGCCACAGACATGTTCTGAACACCAGCTATCACAGGTCCAGCCACACCATCCATTTCTGAAATCCAGACCTCACCCCCCCCACCATTCCTACCATTTGCAGATAAATCCCAAGAGTCCAAGTTCAAATAACAGACAGCACATGTTCAACACCCTCTAGCAACACTTCAGGCCAGCAGAGACTCTGAATTCCCTCTGGAAATTAGGGGAAAATTGATATTCTTCCTCAGTCTGGAAGCCCCTGAAGCAGCCCGCTGATGCCTGCTTATGGTCACCGTGGGCTCTAAACTCTCAAGAGAAGAGGGTGTTTGGGTTGAAAGATGACAACCTCAGCCTGTGAGATTCCTTCCTGCCTTCCTGGTTTTCTGTGCCCTGTACAAAACACCAGGCAGCACTGCCCAACTGATTCAGGCAGCTCCTGAACGTTGCTTTATCTTTTCTGATGCCAAAGCCTGTGGTTGCGGATCTGAGTACACCCTTGGTACCAGGCTGCTGCTGCCTACATGCCTCTGGATTAGGGAATCACCAGCTACAGCAAACAGCAACTGTTGTACAAAGTGGTTTCATGTTTCAATAGTGGCAAAAGTACTCGAGGAAGTAGGTGCTTCCATTGTTCCAGGAAATTAATTCCACGTGGCACCGGATTACCCCTACTGCCAAACGCAGCGTCGTGCAAGTGTGTTGCACACACTGAGTCTCTGCTGTGAGCATCAAAACACACTTGGACCTTATTTCATGTGGAACCCTTGGCCCATGAAACACGAGGCTGATGGCTGAGGGGTGTGAGCGCTCACAGCTCCTGAGGGATAAAAGCAAAGAGCTGCATCCAAGCTACTCAACCCTCTGGCAGATCAGCTGGGATGCCCGTCACGACACCTCCTCTCACTGGAGAGGACAATGTGTGGCCCGGGATGGCTGCCCTGCTAATTCTACGGGTCAGTGCACGGAATACTGATCGAAAGGTATCATGCAAATTAAAAAATCAGTTCATTTGCTACATTTGCACAGTAATTTTGAAAAGCCACAATGCTTTGGCATCCGTCCTCTGCAGCTTGTTTTTGTCCTTAGTACAAATGTTTCCACTGTAACATTCCCCAATGAGCATTTCTTAGTACTACGAGCACAAAAAGTCGGGTTAAATACTGAATGGGATTCTCAATAAACAAACAATGAGACTGATGAGCACAGGCCCTTTTTCTTACATTATTCTCCTAGTAACTTTCTTGGGAGCCCCTTTGGCTTTCAGATTTAAGGCACACAGCTCAGTTCCTCCTGCCTGCAGACAGAAAGGCTGAGCTGAAGTCTGTCTGCCTCTAATTTGATTTTAGCATCTTTACACATTAGATTATTTACTGTAACAAAGGACAGACATTCAGACAGACCCATTGTTCAGAAAAATCAAGTCAAACATCCTAAAGCCATTTCTAGCCACGTGAAATAATTCGATTAAAACACTCTGTAAAAGCAGAGGTCAATGACACTGAGCCATGCCATTATGGCCCTTCATAGATGACTTGGTCAAATATAGAAATATCACGATTTTTCCACTGCAGCATCACCTCTCTGGGTGGTGCTTTCCATGAATTTTTTGTGCCATGAGCCTTTTCACTCTCAAGGTCACAGCATTATGTGCTCTGACGCCTTTCACAGTTACCCTACACATTTCAGTGTCTGCAAACTGGCAAACACAACAGTTTGTACTCTGGATTTAATGCTGCAAGTCCAAGTTGTTCAGTTCCAGGCAGAGAAATACCCTCCAAACCTATTGCTACCAATAGTATACCCAAACACCAGTTGTGTGGTGAGCTGAAAGAAAAAATGCAGGATTTCTAGTCTTTGTCCTCTCATTTTAACTCCATTTCCTAAAATGACACAGGACAAGCATCAGCATTTTGCAGGGAGCACACAGAAGATATTGAGCAGCCATCCTGAGCCAAGGCAGCACACTGAGATATAAAACTGCACATAAATTGCTTTCAGATTAACTCTTTCAGTGGGAGGTTTTGGACCCTGGAATTACTGTGCTTCAGGCGCTTTGAAAGAACTCAAATATCTGGATTTCAGCTGCCTGCTCATCCTTCCTGGACACCTGTGGCATCCCTGCAGCAGCTGCAGCTTCTTCCAGGGGTGTTTGGGGACCACCCAGCTCACTGAGCACCAGGTTTTTAGTTAAGTTGGTTACAGAAAAGAGTAATACGTCCAAATGAACACACAAAAGCTGTGTGTACAGCCCCTTTTCTTCCTTATCTGACACATTTCAGCTTCTGAAAGCCTCTCCAGTTCTTCAGGTTTCTGCAGTGATATCCCCAAGCACAGCTGCTCATTTCTGCTTACATCACCTGTATTTCTAGGTAGGGTCTGTTTTGTAAACCAGACACTTTTGAGCCCATTTCCTTGATGCTGGCAATTATATCCAATTATCTATTGACTGTTCCCACACTCCCTGACGTATTTTCTTCAAGACTGTTGCATCTTTGTATTTACCAGGAGTAACAGGCTGTTCTGAATTCATCAATCCACCCAACACAGCAATACCTACAACATTATCCCCAAAATCTTTATGACATACATAGCTTCTTTCAACAAAGGGATTTTTTGACAAAGCCAGATAGCAATGTGGCACAGACCCCTTGCTGACAACATCCAACCTTGCAGTTTCTTTGTATTGCTTGCTGCTAGTAGGCAAAACTCTTCACAGAGCAAAACTTGAGTAGGAAGAACTTCCAATAGGAGCATAAGACTTGAGCTGACAATGAGCAATTTCCCCTTCAGGGAACCCATAAGGCAATACAATACAATGAGTACAACAAGTTCATGGTTTGTATCAATAATGCAGCAGCAAGATGTCAAAGCTTTAGGTGTTGTAACTGCAGAGACACAAAAGAAGGGCTCTCTATAAACAAAATTTCTGAAATGCTTCATTATGTGACTGTGCTGGAAATAGGCACAGAGGTACCTTTCTGGCTGTGTAATAGGATTTATACTTGCAGCCATCCAAGCAGCACTGAGACACATCTGCTTCTTTCTAATGGTCTCTGCTAAAGCAGCCCTGGAGAGTTTTGTTCAGAGCAAGACGCCGTCACAACTGTTATTATCCTGAACCATAACAGACATCGACCTCCCGGCCTAAACCTGAAGTCCTGAAGCAGCTTGCTACAAGTTGGATAAAACTGCGTGCAGTCAGGGAGGGGTCAGTGAACCAAAACCTACAATCTTTTATGAAATAGACAGTCCTCTGCAGCTTGCAGAATTGTCTGAAGAAAAAAATCTGGTACAAAAAGCCAAAATGTCACACGTTAAAAGTGTGTAGCTGTAGCTTGTTAACAGAGGTTGTTAACAGAGGTTGTTCACAGAGCTTTATGCATGTAACAGACATGAATAATTTTCTGGACAAGGTAAGACATGCAAACACGTGGTGGCTTACAAGTATGTTCAAAGAGAGCCTTTTCTATTTTTAAATAGTGTCCCAACCATATATGAAAAATTCCTAACTGGATCCTTCAAACACAAGTGACACTTGAAAGCTGGCACGTCTGCTCAGACCCTGCTATGAAGGGCCCACTGGAATTTACCAGTTCTCTTTTCTGTGTTACCACCACCACAAAACCATCAGAGAATCCAAATGCACATTGCAGCAGCCAATCCCTCTCCCTGTACTCCAGAATGCAGAACCTGTGTTTGGATTATAAAGCTTTGGAGCAAGAACTGAATCTTTTCCTTTTAACTTTCACAGAGTAATTAGTATAATGAGGTCCAGGAATGCTGATTCTACTGATAGCCATAAAGCAATTAAATTCTGCCATGACTTCCTTCAGCCTTTTTGCTACTGATTTACTACAATCAGCTCTAAAGTCCTCATGAGCCTGCCTGTGAGCATTAGCAAATCTCAAGACCGGCAAAACAAATCCTAGAAAAGACAAACAACTTTTAATATCTTGAATGTCAGAGATGTTCCTCTCCACACAGCAGTGACAATGAGTTGAACAAAAACCACCTGAGTGAGCCCCATGAAATGAAAGAATACCTTTAGGCAGGCACTTCTCAGGGTTTTTCATTTGGGCTTTTTTACGCTCTTCTCCACAGTCAAAGTTGATGCCAAGTTTTGAGAATCCTTGTCCAGATGGATCAGCCCATTCCTGTCTGTCCCCATTTCCACGCCACTCTTCCAGCACCACAGCTGGAAGGACGTGGCTCTGTTTATCAGCGGTTCTTCAGATAAAAAAATTAAGACATTCTCTTCACATCAGCTGAGTGGTTCAAACTCTGGAGAGGGAAGAGGCAGTTGTGTTAAATTCCAGATCCCACATTACCAGCCACACAGTGTTTAGCACCATGCATTTGCTTTTTTTGTGTCAAATTATTGTTTGTGGTCCATGGTCAGCCCTTTCAGCAGGAGCATCAAGAGCCACTCAAGAGCATTTGGGTCACCACCCTTCGTGCGCAGCACCAGGCACCCACAGCTCTCACTCCAGGAATAACACAGACAATGTGGAGACTGGTTTTGTGAGCTCTGCCCTAGGTTTTCACTTATTCACTAGTGTCTGCACAGGTTTTATGTGACTTTTTACTTAAAAGTAGTTACTATAGCAATTTTCACATCACTTGATGCCTGTGCTACCTCTGAGAGTCAGAGCAACTTTTAATAGAAATTCTTACCAACACACCATGTGACTCTTCTGAATTTTTTTACATTTTTGGAGGAAAAGAGAGATCTTAAAGCTCCTGAGATTTCAGAAGCATGTTGAGAAGTGGTGCCTTTGTTTCAAGAGGAACACTGTCTACTGCACAGCAGAAACTTAATGCATTTCAGAGGAGACAGAAGAAAGTGTCTCCTTCCAGAAGTATTCATCATCCACAAAGAAGATGGAAAAATGTCTGCCAAAAAGAACCTCTTGCTCTGTCAAAGATACAGCATGCTTAAAGAGAAGTTTTGTTTCCATGGTGACTGAATTTGGAGTAAGAACATGCCCTGCATCAGACATTGCTAAATCAAAAACCCAGTTGCTTTTGTTCATGCAGAGAGCTGGGTTTTTAACCCTGCCTTGCCCAAACAAACAATTAATTAGTGTTTTGCTCTCTAATTTTGCTGTGTAAAGCTTCTTTTCGTAAATGAAGCAGGAAAAAGCAAGAAGGTAGAGCTAAATATAAGAAACCTGATCTTGCAATCTTAATAATCAGAAATAGCTCTCACTTTCAATAGCATGCCAGCATTTTTAATAAACGTTTATTAAAAATATCAGCAACAAGTTGTCCACGAAATGCAGTTACAGTCACGCCCAGGCCAGTGATGTACAAGCTCTTCTTTGTTTTCCTTTCCTCTCAGATATAACAGCTAACCCTCCCTCATACAATCAATCTCACACTTACCGAGGGACGGGAAGAAAAGGATCTGCTCTGGGAAGGTGTCTCTGGTGATCCAACGTGCAGTGATCCATTTTTGCCACTGAAACTGAAGGTCCAGTTCTGGCACTTGGGTTTTTGGTTCACTGAAAGAAAGATCTGACACAGCCACCAAAGCTGGGCCCCTTGCTGGGAGCTGTAAATGATCTGTGCCATATGCAAGTTATGGGACCTCTATGGAAGTTAAAAAAAAAAAGTCCAGAATGGCTCCATGTACAATAATAAACAAACTGTGCTTGAGATGCAGAAACCAGAGTTAACTTTAAAAGGGCACTTTACAGTTCCTCTTGCTTTTCTGCCAACATTTGCCAAGCTGCCCAATTCTCAGCATCAAGAAATTTCTTTTTTCTGCCCACAAAATGCTCCAGTATTTCTTTCTATATTGAAGAAACAATGCCAGCTGCAAGCAAGAAACCCAGTAAAACAATGGACACTGGATGTTTCCATTTAAATGTATCTGAAGGATCAGTCACCACTATTGAAGTTGCCCAGCTCTTTCCATTATAAGACCCTCTGTCAGTTATTTATGCCGCTGCCAAGCTCTAGGGTGAAAGTTTACATGCTGGGCATATGCCTCAAGCAACTTCTTTTTTTTTAATTTTCAGCTAAAACAATACAGCTGTTTCTGAATTAAAATGAAAAAGGCAGCGTGCTGCTTTGCCCACAATAAAAAGCTTTCAACCTTCGCCTCGCTTGGCTCTGCCCACCCTGCAATTGGGAACACAACTCAAAGCTTTGGCAGCTACTGGCACAATAACACCACTTTCTGCCATCTCCATGAAAATCAACCTAAATTTAGCCACTTGACTAGCTCTGGAAAACAAAACCTCAGCTGGTTGTGCCTAAAAAAAAAGGATTCAGGATCTTTTTCCTGAAGAGTTGCACTCTACATTTTAAGGCCAAAGTGCAATGTTTTGTTGACTACTGTCAACAGTCCTGTGTTACACACAACCAAGCAGGCAGGAGCCTGACACTGAATAAAACATCTCTCTCACATCCCTTGGCTCTGACTGCTTTTCAATAGCACGTAGCACATCAATAATTCTTACCAGCCTGAATGTAAAAACAAACAAAAAGAGAAAGGAACAGAAACCATCAAGCCCAATTAATGTGAAAATTCAAAAGGTTCTTCATCAGTTTCTGAAGATGAGAATTGCTCACATCCAGCTTCAGCAGAACCTGCCATATGAGAAACACTCACGGCCTTATTTTCATTTGGAGCAACAAAATGAGTACTTCAATTAACTTTGTGTGCAAAAGCTACAGTTTTAAGTCCTCCCAAAAATCATTTTCGTCTACTTTTATTGAGTTAAATGTAATGTTTTCATTCAAATGCTGCCTACAAACAAGCCTGTTTATTAAGTCAAATCTTGTGATATCAACAGCTTAATTCTTCAGAACACAGGAGGATGAATGGGACTCCTCTCAGCTCACTTAACAACAGGTGTGTAACAAGGTGGAACCAAGCACTCTCTGGAGATCCCTGCCTCTCTCAGCTGGCTACTGAACGTAGCTAACACCACACACCTCATTCCTAGGCAGAGGCAGCTAGATGAAATGAGTCCTATCTAAAGATTAATTTTATTAAAATCACTGGATATCCACCACTTCTTCTCCCAAAATAAGGAACTGCAGGATGAAAGCTTGGCTCTCCTCAGTTCTGCCTGTGCTCATGGCCCGATGTCAGGGATTCCAGCTGCCCGTATCAGCTTGACTTGTGTTGCTTTCATCATACTTTAAAGGGTTTTCTTTAGAACTGCAACATGAAACACTTGAATACATGAAATTCAGTAACAGTTTATTAGCACTGAGAAGCAATTCTGGATGCTGCACTGTCAGGGCCTGGGAAGGGGAAAGGTTTCTACCATGTCACAAAGTGCACAAGGGGTCCAGGGTAGGGACATGGCTGTTTTACAAGTCTCAGTCATGACTGTCACCTTTAAAAAGATAAAAGAAAGGAAGCAAATAAAACCTCTTCCTTTCTATACATGCCACCAGTGTGCAACCATGTCCCACAACTCCACTGCAAGGGAGCAAAACTAATCCATCCCACCGGTATGTGCAGGCACACAGTGAATTTTGCCTCTAACTTCTACCACAGCGGGTTCAAGCTAATCTGTCTCTCAGCCTCTTCCTCTGATCCCATTACTTGAGCTCCTTATGGCTGTCCACTTTAAAATGAGAGCTGGATCTTTTGTTTTGTATGTCCAGTCAAATAGTCCCAGGTAAGGGTAAATCTAGCACCGATCTGCTGATCTATTTTGAGGTAGGCATTATATCTGAAGTTGCTGCTCAGATAAAAAAGCTTTGCTTTTTATCACAGTCTGCTACACACAGCCAGACTAGAAGCTCAGGGTTGTCCATTTCATCCCCAATTTAGGTTTAATGTCATTAACTTCACAAGAAGATGACAAAAATTTACAAATATTCAGCACAGCATTCTTTTAGGCTTTCTTTTCAACTTTTCATAAGTTCCACGTACCTGAACAAGGAGATGAATACATCAAGCACTAGAGCTTAATAGAGATTTCCAATTACTATGTTTTCCTCTTCAATCTTAAAACTGACATTTATGATTAAAAAAAAAAATATTAAAAGGTTCAAATAGAAGAAAATACTTGAGATCTGTTGTACATAAGCCAAGAATTTGAAAAATGAGACTGGGAGGAGAGGCGCGTTGTAATTTCGAAACAACTAAACCCAGTGGTCAATAGGTTATAAATTGCTAAATAAGAAGCCTGTTCCTACAAGCTCTCTCATGATTTACTCATTAGCACTTAGGAAACAATAAGAGTTTACGAACACACTCAGCAGAGCCTGTTCCTCACAGCAGCCTCTACACCTCCCTGACAACTGGCCCTTCCGAAGGATGAGGGCAGGATGGCAACGAGCGAGCTGGAAACGGAGTTTTGTGTCACTCAGCCCTATCAGAGCCCACAGACTGCAAGAAATGAGATGGCTTTGAGCAGTGCCACATCTCCAGCAGCACTCCAGCCTGTCAGCGTCTTGGCACGGCAGCCAGCAATTCCACAAGAGCCATTACTTGTCCTGCAGATCCAAGAGGCTTTCCAGGCTCGCTGGTGCTCTCCTTCCAGTTATTCTGATCCCCAGAGCACTGTGATTTTCTGCCAGTTTTGCATACACTGCTGTTTCCAAAAATTGCAGTTCAGTGTTTACACGTGTTTCACAATGATCACTCCTAACAACCACTGAGAGAGACAATATTATCATGTTTTAATTTCCTATGAACTGCTGGCTAAGGCTGCATAGAAAGTTGTGAGTGCCAGATGGTCCGATTTATTTTATTTATTCTTTCAGCATCTTTATGGAGTCATAGGCACTTTACACATTTTGCCATTTAAAATCATAAGCACTTTGCCATCACCCCCAAAACCCTGCCAACTGCCTTGGCTGTTACCTTTGCTCTACCACCAGTACCAGTCAGCACCACAGGGTTGCCAGCACCACGACTGAGGTGCAGTTAAGAGAATTGCAAATCCCAAACTGAAACACCTCTCAGACAAACTGACTGCCAAGCAAAGCAAGATCAGTGAGCAGCCAGAGTTTTTACTGGGAAATTCTCTCACTGGCCATGGACAGTGAAAGTCAAGTATACAAAGCACAGCACAGTCAGCAGCATTTACTTTGTCACTGCTCAGATAATGACTTCAAACACTTTATAGAGACAAGCAGAAACACTGGGAGCTACTATTTTTATCTCTCCCATTGGCTCTAGCTTGGCTGACTCAAGAAGATGGGTCACTGAGATCAATCATTGATAAACAGTGGAAGGACTATCAGCTGGAAGTGATCCCCTTGATAACAGACAGGAAATACTGATATATTCCTATCTTTGAACTCTGCCTATAAAGAAAGACTTTTTGTCAACAGCCAAGTAAAAAAGGAAAACAGAAAGTTATGAAAAGGATATTTCAATTTACAGCTCCAATCAGCAAGTGCGGAGGTAAATACTGAGCGTTTTTCTCAGTAGCAATGGGCTGCAGCAGTTCACTGAGGCAGGATCCACCTCCCCATCCAGGAATAATGGAAAATGTTTACTAGTCTTTTAATTTCAGTACCTTTTATTTTCTGAGAATTCCCATGACAGATCCCACAACACAGAAGAAAAGCTGCTTTCCAGCCAGTAGCAGATCTAGCCAACATGAGAGTGGGATCCTTTACCATCTGCTACCTGGAAGCAGTTCAACAGGCCTCATTTCTGCAGGAAAAATTATGAAGGCAATTGTTGTGTTACTCACAGTTATATTTAACAACAAAAACTCTAAAATATCATTTTCACCCAGTCCCAGGCTTCCTGGAGCCCGCTGTCATAGCTATCTGTCTTCCCAGGCACAACTTGTTCTGGAACTGTCCCCACCCTCTTGCTGGCCAGACCTTCTGCATGTTACCAGCTCCAAGCCCAAACAGTTTGTCTGCCTGCTAATTTGGGGGCAACTAGAACAGAGTCCTAGTCAGAAGACTGTGACAAACATCCCAGTATTAAAAAAAAATTCCAGTTATTTTATTTGGGATTTTAATTTGCCTTTTTCTTCTTGAATTCGTTTTGGCACTTGTGGAACTATCAGACTTTAGAATAAATCGTTTAATGCCATGGAAAAAGCAGGGAGTTGTGTCACTGAGGCCATCAGCCATGGAGAGCATCTGGTTTTATTATTCATGGTGTCATTTCAGTTATCTTTTGTCACCTTTGTTGCTCAAGCCACTTTACTGTGCTGTGCATTTACCCAATAGTCAACCAACAGAATTCTTTCCTGCCATAAGACAAAACAATGTCACAACACAGGCCAGTCACTCAGGAAGAGGAACAGCTTCCACTTGATTTTTATAAAACAGTAATTTGAAACAGCCTTAACATGTGAAATATCCCGGATCAGATAGCATAATTAACAGCCTGTGCTCCTTGGAGGGCAGCAACTTGTTCAGTATCTCACCCAGTAAGAAAGCTTGGCTCCCTGAAAAAAGTGCTAATGAACTAAAACTCCATTTTTAAAAAACAGTATCTGCACCGGAGAGTTGAAAGAGTTTGGTTTTTTTTTTTTCTGAAGCATTTAATTTATTTGAACAAAACACCTCATTTTAGCTGTAATTACAGTTTGATCAGCTATACTGCTGCTTCCCAGGGAACTACAAATCTGCAGCACAGTCAGCCACACTGCCTGGATGAACTTGCTCCCCCCATACTTCCCCAGCTGTTTTATTTTTTAGAAGTGCTCTAAGTCAGCTGTCTGACCAGCCTTCTCCAGTTAAGGCATACTGGATACAGCTTTATAGTCCAATTGCAAATCCACTGCCCGGGGAAGCTGCTAATCCAGAGCCCTGCAGCTGTATCATAATCTGAATTAACACCTCTGAACTGCTGAAGATGTAGAAATATTATTACTCATTTGATAGATGATTGAAAGGAGTTTTCCAGGCAGGCAGATTCAAAGTGTTGTGTAGATGTTATTTCTTGAGACTTTTTATGCAAACATCACTGGGAAGAGTAGAGGAATAGAACAGGGATCAGCAGCTTCCCAGCTCAGACCATTCCCTCACAGGATTCCTGGGTTGCAGGGAGAAAATATATTTTTTTAATGTAAAGACAGCACTTAAATGAGTCTTCCTGTAAGCACTGAGCAGATGTTTAGAGATTACCTCAGTTAAATTGTCACGGAGAATGGAATAAGGTGCTGAGATCTGTCTTCCTGCTGCACAGGAAGGATGTTTTGGGGGTCGTTTCTAGACAAGCTACAGCTGAGCCTGGGTGTTATTTAGTCAGGAATCCTGAAAAAACCCTTCAGCTGCTGTGTGGGGGCAGCAGAGGAGTGCAAGTATTTGGAGCCAGGAGGGTGACAGCTGAGGCCTCTCCCTCTGCCCCGTCCCTGTGCCCTCAGAGGAGCCAAGACCGGCACAAGGCAACTACAGAACACCAGAGACACGGGCACTGTGCTCTTTGATTCACAGACAGCTCCCAGCAGCTGGCACTGCGGGGTCCCAGGAATCCCCACTGCCTCATCTGCCAAAGGATACCCAGCGCAGGACCCCTGAGGATCTCAGAGCCCCTGGATCATATTGCCACCACAAAGGAAAATTAAATAATACTCACAGTTGCAGAACAGACAAACATTATCCGTGTTACTGGTATTACAGTGGGCTTCATTTTATCCTTTCAAAAATCCCCATGGGCATCAACTTCATGATCTTTCCCCCTGTGAGTACAGTCCAAGTAATGCAGCTTTGCACATGGGTCATTTCCCACGATTCAAGGAGCTGAAGCCACCCTTGCCTCCCAGCATAGCCCAGCAAAATCCACAGCTACCAGGGCTCCAGGACAATTGCAGCTCTTGCAAGTGTGACATTCTGCCTTGGGGAAGGAGAAAACCCATCCACCACACAGTGAATGTGTCTGCCAAACACATCTTCCCCTGGGGAGGACGGGGCAGACAGCTGGGTTCTGATGCTAATAAAAGGCTGTTGCTCCCACACAAGTCTCTCTCCAAAGACAATGGGAAGGTATCATCTCTCCAGAAATGCCACGTCCTCAGGCCACGCTGCGGCACTTCTTGGATATCTGATCCATAAGCACCAAGTCCGAACACATTGTCTGTGTCTGCCTGTCCTCACAGCTCAGGTGATGTCACAGGAGCAATGAACGGTGGAAAGGAGTATTTTCAACAAGTGGCTGGGCTGTGGCAGGGGGAGCAGTGTGGTGGAAGGGGGTGTTTCTGTGTGTCCAGCCCATGGGTGCACAGCTGTGGGGGATTCAGAGCTCACAGGATAACCCTCTCCAGGCAGACCCCGGCTGCTGGCTGGGCTCCTCTTGGAGCTGGCAGCTCTGCTGAGCCAGCCTGGAGTCGATGTCTGTGCACTCACACACGGTTTTGTTGTGTTCTGCTAACTACACATGAGCATCTACTCTGTTTTCAGAGGAAAAGGTATTTCCCATCAGCAGAGGCCAAATCTGTGGATGACAAAACCAGGCAGAACTAACAGATCCTGAAATGCCCTGCCCACTGACACACATGCTGGAACCATTAGCGCTCCTCCTGCTAACCAGCACTTCTCAGCAGTGAACTGAAATGTTTTCAGTCACATTCTGGACTTCTGTTACATGCACAAGGTATTGCTCATCTGCCATGCTTTGCCCCAGTTCACCAGTTTGGACAGATCACCTTGAAAGACCCTTCTGGTGCGGAGCAATGGTTCTGCTCAGAGCCTCCACCCTCAAACACTCAGCCAGGCTGTTAGCCCAAATCCTCTCCCTCAGCCAAGGGGCTCTGGATCACATTGTTTTTTTTGGTTTTGGGTTTTTTTTGCTTTTAGTCCCTGAACATTTGCAGGACAAAAAGATGATTTTGCCTCCCTGACACCTTCCTCATGGCACGGTTCTATCAGCTGCTCCTGCAAGCCTGACTGTTGAAGTGTCTGTAAAGGAAACTCGTGGTATGAAACAGCTGCACAAACACCTCTGGGGGATGTTACACAACCACCGTTATATGTAAAATCTCAGGCACAGAAGGAGCTTCAGTTTTCACTATGTCAAACCTCATATTCTGCTCTCAGAAATGGTGAAATAATTTATTTTGTCAGTCTGATAAGACTCCGGTGCCAACATTCCCCTGACCCACATACTCCCTTCTGAGCCATTCTGAGGGATGGATCTAAAGATCTGTATTTTTAATTACTTTATAGCCTGTGATTAAGACAACTTGGAAAGGGAAAATGAGGGCAGAAAAATTAACTCTTAAGAAAACCGCAAGTTGCTAACATGAAGTGTAATCATTTCTTAAATAAAAAAATGTTGTGCCTCATCCCCTGGAGCTGCCTCCCCAGTTTGAAAGCCAGGCTGTACTATTTAATTTTTTGACTTCCTAGAAATTCAAACATTTCCATTTGAATTCTGTGAACAAGTTTTAGCTGCTGACCCGAGCTCACAGAGCAGACATCTCTGTCTCGCCCTTTGTGAAACAACAGAGACACGGTATTATCTCACTCACCATTCCTGTTTAATTTGCACTACTTATTCCTTTTTCAAAGATAAGAGTATCAGTGATCACTGTGTCGGAGCTGAGACTTCTGGATTCTGGATGCAGTGGCAGGGAGCTACAGCCAGACATGCTGGGCTGCAGAGACTTGAAGAATATATATTTGTAGAGCCCAGAGGAGTCGTTATTGACAAACAAAAGCTACAGGTGTTCATGAATTCACACACATGACAAATACTTTATCACTGGCAGAGTTCACACATGATAAAATAATTGATTTATCACAGGGAAAAGTGTGTTACTTTCTTCAGAAGCAAATGACAAAAGTTAATGACACATCCGATGTTACATTGTTATTTTGATTTTTTTTTAAATCAGTAAAGACACTTCCTCTGGATTAGTCTTATTTATAGCTGTGCAAACCAAACCAGACGGGAATTCAAATTATGGAGTTTCAGATCTTTGTAGAAATTTCGAATTCATTATGCTACTTTGAACCAGGTTGGTTCAACTTCCCAATTCTTCCATTCTTCAGAACTATACAGCACTCACCATGAACTCTGAAATCACCCAGCTCCAATGACAGGCAGAGCAAGCCTGAATACAAGCCTGGAGTGCACTGCCTGTGGAGGATGTAGCTGTGGTCATTTGACCACCAAAGAAATCCAGAAAACCTTCAAGCTGTTATGTTAATGCTGCCAACAGGACATTTCAGAAACACAGATGTTTTCTAAAGACACTGCTGACCCCCAGCTTTGCGCCATTAACTCTCGTGGGAGCCCTCATTCCAAAGCAGCTTGTCATGGCTTAGGGAAGGGTGATTTCCTTTTCCAGCTATGCAGCTGGATGCCCCTATAACAGGTTTGCAGCAAAATCCTGAAGACATTGACCCACTAGCCAAAAGGCCTGGTGACAAGAGAGCTGCCTCCAAGTGGCAATTCCTGCCTTCCTCTGGCTGGATCATTGCATGAAAAGAAGTGACTGGGAGCTCAAGGCAGACACCTTTCCACAACCACAGAACACACAAGAAACCTTCACAGAGGTTTGGCTTTTCTAACAGTTAAAACACAGCACAGTCACGAGAAGAACCCCTGTCCCTGTCTCCAGACGTGGCTGCTCTTTCTCTCAGCATTTCAGTGACCACGTTGACTTTCAGGTTTGTAAACTGTCTTTTCATTTGGGGGTCAATTAATCCCACCAACCTGGCAGCACATCAAACATTTAATAAACATAGCACTTATACTCCCACCCTAAGCACTGTGTGTTGTCAGGCTTTAACAGGACTCGGCCTTGTGCTTCTAATATTTAAAGTCTAGGTTTAAAAAAAGAGGTACGTGTTCAATTTAAGAGGTAATTCTGTAATCCTGTCTCATTTTATCCCTCGCTTTAAACAAAGCCTGATTTAACTGGACTGTTTTTCTTTTCCTTGTACCATGCAGAAGAGCATAAGCACTTAGAATGCAGAGATGTCCAGGAACAGCAGGAGCACGTTAAACCAAGTGCTCACTGTTAAATTTTTACTGACACCAATAATCCTGAATCCAGCAGACCAGCCTACAACTTTACTTGGAGAGACAGGCTATAAGAGAAGGTAATGTGATGGAGCCTAAATGAATGAGGGGCTGGCCTCAATCAAAATTTGTGAGAAAAATCAGGGATTGTAAAAGTAGTAAAACAACAATTGATTTTACCACTGTGTACTGGCTGAAAGAAGGGAGCATGTCCCTGGCATGGAAGGCTGGGAAATGATGCTGCAGAAGTGAAAGAGTGTAAAGCTATTGCAGGAGAAGCTGGAGAGAAGCTTGCTACTCAAAGGTTTTTATTTGCAAAGATCAGGATTTCTCAGCAGACAGTAAATGTACCAAAAAAACCCTATACACACTGAGCCTGCCACACCTGTTTCCTTTTTATCCATCAGGAAAAAAAATATCAAGTCAAAGGCTCTATCAAACTTGTCAAAACAAGAGGATGTTTCTCTGTGTCAGCCTCATCAATCACTGCTGACACTGCAGGAAATGCAGTACTCGGTTTCTCATGGATAATAAACACTTTTTATATCTGACATTGATTTCCTACTTGTCATTTTTGTATTAATACCTCAGCCCAAAATGGAAGAAGGAGAGTAAGGAAAGGCAGAGATGAGACTCTTAGGGGATGTATTTGTATTTGCTGTTGCTGATAATTCACGCTGGCCCCATCCAATGAAGAAGGTAAACTCTACCGGCCAGGACAACTGGTCTTCAGTGCTGTAAGGCTTTTATAAGGCCATCTATCTTAAATTTGTTGTCAGAGTTAGGAGAGGACATGAAAGTTAATAAATAGAGGTGGGAGAAACATCTGGTTTCCAAACTAGTTATTTATTTACCCAAAGTTGAAAAGGCTGGCTACCTCTCATCGTGTTTTGGGATCCATGATACTTTATCAGTGATTGCTGTGAATTAGGAAAATGGCTGTAAGCTTCACTCCTGTGGAGACAGCATTTGTAGAACTGTACCCTGTGCTCTGCAAACACCTCAGTCTAACCTGGCCCTATAGCCCCAAAACAAAACGATGAAACCAAAACTCAGGCCACCGAGGCACAGGGCTCCTCGTGGCATTCCTGTGCTGAGATGCAGTGATAACCCACAGCTGCTTTTGGCAGGAAGCTTCACTTGGGGCAAGTAACTCATCCTTGACTGCTGGGTTTTCCCTACCTGTATAGGAAGGAAAATTACACCTGACAGCAAGAGGGCAAACATTCGTGAAGTGCTCAGAATTGTTCCGACAGACCTGGCTCCTGCCAAATGCAGGAAAACCAATTAATCCATCTCAGTGCCAATCCATCTCAGTGGCAATCAATCAAGTAATCAGCTGTCTGAACGCTATTTTCTATCAGTTACACATACATTTCTCACCCTGTTTTAAAACAACAGTAGTTTATTTGGGGGAAGGGGTGTTGTAAACCTCATAAAAGACTGAAATTCAATTTCACACTAGTTTTTCTCCCTCCCAAAATGCTTATTCATCTCTAATCTCTTTCTGGTATCAAGCCAGGCACCAGGGAAATGCACACTCAGGTTAATGCACACTCAATACCTTGATATCCCTTGAATGAAAGAACAGACCAAGTAAGTATGATTAAGATGCAAAAACACGGCTTTTTGGGGAAGCAAATGGTTGGAACTTGCTCTCAAACCACCCAAAAATGTTTCTGCTCTGATGCTTGGCAGCTGGTGTGCTGTGGCTGCTGGTTATTGGAGTAACCTTTGTCTTATTACTGCCTCAGCCATCTTTTGTTTCTCCCAGCACCAGTACAGCGGTTTTCACAGGAATGTGCTTTTGTTCTGTGTCTTGTCCTGCAGAAAGGGTCCCTAATTCAGGTTGCTACATGCTAAATATTAATGTTTAGCATTTTCATGTCTTCCATTATGGCCATTCTGTGTTGGCTTGTGCTGCGGTAAGGGAAAAACAATCAGCTGTGTGCCTCCAGGGTGATCCTGGTCTTAGCAGAAGGAAGGAACTGAAATTTAAATTCAACCTAGGCCAGGTCGTTTCTGCTGACTCAGGTGTGTGTGATGAGCAGCTGCCCTGGGGAATCCAGTGCTGCTCTCACACCCTCACACTCCCCTGGGCAGAGGGGAACCCTTCCTGCTCTATCCCAGCACAGAATCCAGGGACGCCTGTGCCAGGGCACGAGGATTTTACAGGAGCATCAAAGATGGGTGGTGCAGATGGGCTGGCAGCTGGAGTTACTATAAAAGCTGAGCTATTAATTCTGCAGAGACCCCTACTTTAAAAGAGACCAAATCTGCAGCCCTTGTCTCTAACTCACAGCCTTGGGACCTATTTTCCCAGCAGATTCTTAGTAGGCTGTGGCACGCAGCAAAGTCACAATAACCGGGGGAGGCTCAGGATAAAGTGGCAGCACATAAAGGTAATTCAGCTACGTAAATAGTGCTCTGGGAAACTCAATACCTCTTCTTTAAGTGTGTAGCAGAAGGCTTCATTAAAAGTTTGTTTTGAAGTAATTTTTCTGTTCTTTGTTCTCTCTCAGTTCCTTTAAAGTTGTTTGGGCTTTTTTCCCCTTGAAAACAAATCATAGTCAGAATAAAGAGACTGCTGACCTACATTCTCACAGCTGTGTTATACTTAATTGTGAGACATGTCAAATGAAATTCAGGAGTGATCACCACCGAGACAGGCTGTGAAAACACCTACTGCTCAAACTCCTAAGCCTCCTCGTTTGAAACCATCAGAAAAATCTCTTCGAAAGATCCAAGCAGGATGTCCAATAACCGAATTTTTCTTTGGAGACACATCAGAGCAAGGCTCCTCACCTGTTGCTCAGCCCTCTTGCACAGTGCCTCAGCTACTTGGACACTCTCCTTTGCTGTGGTTTTGGTGCACTGCCAGCACCAAATCAACCTGTGAGTATAACAAAGCTCAAGTTGGAGTTGAGCCCCTTGAGTAAAAAATTCCATAATCCATGAGTCTACCAGGTTACAAATGTACACAGCTGATGTGAGAAAATCAGTTAGTGAAGATATAGTGAAGATTAGGAGATGCATCCAGCCCTACAGCAGAGAAGTGAAATACTGACAATGAAGAGCTGGAAGCCTTTATTCCATTTGCTTATTTAGATAGTATTGTAAAAAAACCCCTCCAATTTCTTGCTCTTACACTAAAAAAACCACATTAGAACGTGTTACAGAGTTCATTTTTAAGGCAGCAGACCATTTCTTAAGACTGCATGTTTTTCCTTTGTGCAGCACCAGACACTCCATAAGGAAACAAAGGCTGGTAGTAAATTTCTGAGCTCATTTTAAGAGTGTTTTGCTTATATTGCATTATTTCTCTCTTCCTTGACTCTTTCAATGGTCTCTTGAATGAAACGCCTGACATTCTCAGGGGTGACAAATCTAGCAAGCAAGCAGCGTACAAAAGATAACATTAAACACCAACTGTCAACTTTTTTTTGATCTCTGAGAGGGTGGAGGAAAAGGGTCTGTTTGTATGATGGTGCAAAGGGAATGTCTGCTAAGCCAATAACCAGGTACCACCACACCTGGAACAAGGAAGCAGCTGCAGCTGATGAGCTGTTTTTGCTTTCTTTGAGAGGGGCTTCAGTTTGGAGGAGGAGTAAGCTATGAAAGAGAGGATGATTTAAAACAATCCCCTTGAGTAAGCAGCAGCCAGAGGTGCTCACTGGATGGGATGAGTTGCTTGAGGAGTCTGTGGACTCAGACCTGAGCCTGGGCCTCTGGGAGGAGCTCTGGGAGAAGGGGCAGGAGGCAGACAGGCCCCTCAGGGAGTGCTCTGAGCACTGCAGGTGGAACGAAGCTGCTTGGCCTCAGCCAGCGAGGCCAGAAGCACAAAACGAACCAAGCTGGCCCCTCCACAGATTCTGGCACTGGCGATGCTCCAGGTGAGCATTTCAGTGAGAAAAAGCAACCCCTACTACGGATCTTGTGACCGTGCTGAGCTGAGAGTCTCAGCCCAGAGGAAAACACTCCTGCCTCAGCCGCACTGTCTGTCCCTCGCTCTGGCAGCTCATGGAATATCCTGTGGATGTTTCATCCTGTGAAACGTCCTCCCTCACCACTGCCGCAAGTGGAAACTGCTGATTGCCCAGGCACGGCTGCTAATGAGTCCCCTGGTATTTACAGGCACTGTTCATTTGGAGCAGTGTTACCTCGTGGATAATTTTCCAGCATAAGCAGGACTGATGCACACCAGGGCATACCTGACAATCATTGTTTCTGTCACCCATTTGTACAGCGACTACTCTGGAAATTCAGGTGAAAAATGTCATTCTTGTTAGAGAGAGAACACAGCTCTGCCACGGGTGTACCGAAGAACATTGGTTTAGGTTATTTGAAAGTGAGATTTGTCCAACCTGTCCTGCCTTTCACCTTATCAAAATTGACACAAACCAACGACAAGAAACTCATCTCTCTCATACTCATTTTTGAGAAGACTTGGTACATTTCTGCTGTTCTCCTGTTGTACAGCAGCCATAACCAAAATAATTTTTTCAGCATGTGTAATAATAGTTTTAAACAGATTTTTCATGAGATAGATCACTGTCTCAATAAAGAAGAGGCTATTATCTTTTAAATACATTGTTCTATATTATTTACCATAGTTCACCAAATCTATTTCATCTTTGCCAATTTTTAGAGTCCTCAGTAGACGGCAACCAAAAAAGTTAATGGGAAATAGTTAATCCTAACAATGAGCTTCTCCATTCAGGACAGGACATGACAATGAAACTGATGAGTTCCATTTCAAAAATGAGTTCCATCCTGTGCCTTACACCTACACCCAGTGGAGCAGCAGGGCCTACGAGCCCCAGCTGTGTTTTACATCCTTGTTCCCATTTCTGCCCCAGGAAAGACAAGCGCATTGCCTTCCGTGCATATAAAATAAAGAGCACATCCTCCCATTTTTGCCAGTCAGAGCCATCTCAGATAAAAATACCGAACCCAAAGCTCTGCTCAGATCTTGCTCCCGCTGGATTTCCTGCTCAGTTCGGCTAACACAGGAGATTCCACTCGAATAAACAACCAAATATTGATACTTATGCAAATAGAACAAGCAGTGATGTAAACTTTTGAAGCTTGCTTGTGTGTAAACCAATAAACAGTATTTTTACTTTGAACCTTCCATCAAAAACACTAAGAAAAAGATGCCTTTCAAGTAAACAAATGTAATTCAAATCAAGACAGTACAAGCAGTGTGAAATCTTCTACCACATCATAAGGCAGCAAGTACAGTATAGCTCAGCTGTACACCACTCATGCCAAGATTTTGTAGTAAAAACATTGACAGACCCTTAATTATTATAGTGCCTCCTGGCAGTGCTATAATTAGATTGAACATAACTATTAGTCATCTTAATTAGTACACACATTCCTTGTTTAAGCACAATAAAAATTACAAAGCAAGGATGCCACTTAATTAGGTGACCTGGGAATTGATGCCTACCTATATTTCACTTTTATTTTAAGTGTCCTTACCGAGATTAAATCTAATATTTATAACCAAGAATGGGTATTTATATGGCGCTCCACCTGTACATAAAATCACCTGTTAAATTCATATATATTAAATACCTCAAGGACATTTCTGAAATTATGTCAGCAGTTCATTTGGAATTGTATCCCAAGGAAAGAAATACATCACAATTTTAGGAACTCAAGGTTAATTGCATATTCTAATAAGTGTCATACATACCATAAATTTAAAAGAAAAGAAAGTGCATTCACTTAAATCCCCATCAACCTTCCAGTTCTCCTGATGGTGCCTCATCGTGTCCTAGTGAAGTGCTTGGATCTCTTTAAACCCTCTGCCACAGACACTGTCTAAGGGCTCCACTAAGTAGCCACAACTTCAGAGAAATGCTTTTTAATTCAGAATCTCATCCATCACACGTTTTAAACAAGTGGAAATTTGGTATAAGTAATCCCTGGTGCTGTGAAAGCCTTCTGCATTTCACAAGCACCCTAACTCCTGCAGTGCTGACAAGCTGTCTGAAGACTTTGGTTGGATTTTGGGTGCCTGTCTTCACTTCAGAAGGTGGCAGAGCAAGGTGGTCTGGACACTTTCCCATTTCACAGGTCAACCAAGGAGGTATTTGTCTTACGCTTATTGAAGCTTGTGGTCGAAAATGGGCCCAGCTGTTTGTTTTACAGCATCAGGCAACGATGCTACAGAATTGTTAATTATGTTTAACAATTTTAATTGTGCTAGATTCATACACGGGTTTCTTGAAAATAAAATGTGCCCGCTTTGCCATCCACAGATACACCACATCCAGCAGGAGACACAGAATAAAGCAGCTGAGAGACTGTGGTGTGCCCTTCAGCTGTGTGAAAGCACTGACACCACCCTGTGTTGAAGCCCTGAGTGGGCAGAGAGTCTTTCAGGCCACAGTGAACAGCTCCAGTGTGATACAACAGCGCTTTGCAATAAAACTGCTGCTCAGAACACGAGCCCACAAGAAAAATGAAGACAAAACAAAAGTGTCGTGACATTTGGTATAGAAACCAACGGTGTTTTCTTGCCAGGTACCTGCTGACACTGCCAGGCTCCAACCTCCTCCCTCCAGCCCAGAAAGCTCACCACAGCACTTAGCAATCTGTTCACACCATCATTAAACCCATTATCCCTTAGTGATGGAAAAGTCCCTACAAATGCCACAATGCCATTGCTCTGTGACAAATCCCCCTCTCTCTAAGTGGTGAGCATTTAGTATTTACTATCACAGATTAATTTGAATTTAAAGAGGAAAAAAAAGAATGAAAAAAATTGCTTCTGTAGGCAGACTATGGTAAATATCAATATGTTTCATCAGAGCTCCTCTTTCATTAGTTCTAGACCAATTACAGCAACTATTTCTTCTCCAGGATAATTCATCAAGCTATTAATTAGAATATGGAAAACATGAAATTCTCTCTTACTTCCTTACTGCAAAGGACTTTCCAATGATAATTGTTACAGATAAGGAGAAAATGGAAAAGTTATTGTTTGCCACAGATTAAGAGACTTGCCAAAAAATGTAGAAGAGTGGATATTCAATGCACCTAGCAAGAGAAAAATAATATAATACATGTAAACAATTTAAGGCAACAATAATATAAGTGCAGGAACAAATTTTTCTTACCATGACCGGTTTCCCAATTTCTTCTACTTCATCAGACCGGAAATTTTCAAACCACAGGCTCCCCAGGAAGTATTTCTGGCTACTTCAGGGAAATCTTTCAACGGTGTAGCCCCAAGGTGATGATGTCAGGGTCCAAATCCTTTCGAAAAGCTGCACTGTGATTTGTTGTGTCCCCATGAATAGTGAGAAGAGGCAGTTACTGTGAATGTTTTGTCCATTAACCCCAGATAGCCTGACACTTCTGCTGGAGAAGTCCGCAGATGTAAGTTTGTAACAGGGGCAGATAAAGTGATGTCACAGGGCTTCAGCTTTGGCACCATCTCTCCGATCTGAGGAAAGAGCACAGGTCAGTCTGCATTGGATCACGCCGTATTTGCCAGATTTCCTTCACAAACTGATAGTCTGCCAAAACAAAAGGAAATGAATGAAAAAATAACAAGGCCAAGGCTCCTGAGAAGTAATGATGCCCCAGACAAGAGACACCTGAGTAGGCTCTGAGGGACCCTGGACTGATCCAGCCAAAACTCCGCAAGTATTCACTCCGTTTTTGCTAGGTGCACACAGTTCTCGTTCCTCTCCAATGCTGCCCATGCTGTGAACCCCTGGCCACAGCCCCAGTGCACCTGAGGGGGCTCGTCACGGGCAAGGAAGCCCAAGGTACCACACACTTATAATTTAGAACATTTCCTCGGTCCTCACGTCTTCCTTCCTGCATCTCCTCATTCCTGAACCAGACTGGCTATCTCCTGTCACAGCTCTCCTCTCCAGTCTCCAATGACAGCTTTTTGGGTCACTTTGCTCAGTTCTGGTTCAGAACAGGCTCTCCCATTGACACTGACAATGCGAAGCAAGGCTCTGCTTCGCTCTCTCCTCATGATTCTGTTCTTTCAGGCAACCATCAGAAACACCTTCTCATGGCTCAGGTAACAAACCACTTTACCCCTCACATTGTTCCTCCAAAATTACACTTAAGAAAGGGGAAAGTGGTGCCTGACACTGAGGGTGAGGAAAAGAACGAGGAACAGCCCCACAAGCAGCGAGGATGAGAAAGGAGCAGTGCCTACTATCACCTCTACTCAACTTTATAATTTATTTCTCCAATTCAAGACTCCAGTCTTGACAAATTCTGAAAGATTAAATAACAAGGGAGCAGGTGATTTGTTATGTGAGGAGACATTTTGCTCCAAAATGAAACTTGTTCAGAAAGGGTTCCTTGTCATTTCCACCAAGAGCAGCATTTTGCAACTGGAGAGAACTGAATGAGCAACGTAGACTCTGCTTTCCCACCCAAAATACACACACTTATTTTTGAAATGTAAGACTGAAGGATTTTTCCTTAGGAAAGGTTTATCCATAATAAATAAAAGAAAAATAGTTTCAGGCTGAACTGCCTTCCAAATTAGAGCTTGACTTCAGCATTTCCCATTTTATGAGTACAGCCTCTTGCTTTTATTAAGAGCAGTTGAAATTTCAATTTACTCGTGGTTGGATATAGTTCTTCATTCAACCCACAAAAAAATATTCAATTTATTGAAATGTTTCAGTTTCAGATCATTCCAAGCTAATATTTGTTCAGCTCAGCTAAACTGAAAACCAGAAGCATATTTGTGTTTAAATATAGTGGAATAATTTCTTCCATCCCTGTATCTATGTCAGCCTAATCAGGTCACCAGTGGGAACTGTTGACTGGTAGAAACATGAGGCTTTCTCTTTATGAAAAATGACTGACCTTGCTTTAAAGCAATTTAGTTTGTGTCAACATTGCCTTTCTCATTAAATAATAGGCTCTAAGTGGCATATCCATTCTTCTTCAGCATAGACAAGAGCTCTTCAGGCAAATTCTGGGATGCTATTTTTAGGCATCTCATAGTAATAACCTGCTCAGTGCACTGTTTGGAGTGTGTCTACAATAATTATTCCTTTTCTGCTCTGTTGTAGTGGTCAGCCCCAGAGAGAGCTCATAAAAATGTTAGATCTGCACCTTTACTTGCATGCAGAAAGAATTTCAAATAAATGTAAACATTTGGTAGCACTCAGATAGCTGTAAATAATATCAGAGCAACAAGTTCATTAAACATACACATCCCTCTGTCTGAAAATGCTGAACACCTTCAGCATAATTCTTCCTCATTTAGTTGCTGAAATGACTCTTCAACCACTTCTCACTAATTCTCCCACATTTGCTATTTCCCTCTATATATTACCTGGCCAGTCATGCAAGTATTGGAGATGATAACACAGGTAATTTCATCTGTCAGAACCAAATGAGCAGTGAGAGGAAATATTTGATTCATTCGTCGTTTTTCTTTTTTAATATTTCTTTTTTCCTTTCTTCTCCCTCCCCTTTTTAAAATTTATTTTCTCATTATGGCCATTTCAAATCATCTCAGGCTGCTTTGCAAGAAGGTTCTCAGTCCAGATCTCAAGGTGACATGCTTTACATTAACCCTGTCAGTATTCCCAGCAATTCCTTAGTATTTCCTGTTGTGATTACATAATTCTCAGGAAACGCACTCCCCTGGAACTAAACATTAGAAAGATGCAAAACCAGCCTAAGAGGACCTAATAAACATATTTAAATACATATTTATACCATCCACATTATTAGAGCAGGTCATTACATCCTTGCTCTGTGTATTGGCTACCAAAGATAGAACAGAGGCTTGTTCAGACTGTTCTGTAGTGACGAGTCATCTCTGCTGGGAAATCATGGGAGATATCAGTGCTGTTGTAGCACACAAACAGCTCATCAGAGCTTTTTAATGATTTATTAATGTAGTCAGTCTGGTGGCGTTTTAGCAGTGGTTATCAGAGGGCTGCAGTTAATAGCATTGATCATAGGGTCTAATATCCTCATGTGCCCTTTGCAACGTTCCACAGCCCAGACTGGCACTGCTTTGACTGGACCAAAGCCTTAGTTTAACAAACCAATGCCTGTCTGCATCAGAGACCTGTGTCCAGCCCTCTACAGACATTATTTATAGGATCCCTTCGGGTTCTTGATCAGGTCTAGTGCAGTGCCACGTCACTACATTACCCTTCCTCCAGGTGATGCTGTTAATCAGCATGATGTGATTTGTCATTTCTAGGTTGATGACATCCAGCTCTGTGACTTTTCAAAGCTTAGCGTTGCATATGCTGTCACACCATTTCAAACATCCTGAGCTAAAGCAAAACTGTTTTCACTTGAAGTCAGATAAAAGAAGGTCTCTTAATGGGTCTGGGAACTTCAGAACACGCTGCTGTCTCCCAGGCTAAACTCTCTACGTGGAAAAATAATTTAAAGCCTTGTGTTAAGAGTTAGTGTGCTAAATTTGCCTCAGCATGGTTCAGAGAAATCTGACAGCAACATAATACTTTAAGAAGAGATTCTGATTCCTGCCCCACTGGGTCAGAGCGAGTCCTGCTGGGAAGAGCAGTGCAAGGGCAGAAGAGCAGGCAGTCCGGCCACCTGCCTCAGCCTGACCCCAGCCAGGGATGGAAACGGCACCAGTTGGACAACCTAAGTCATATCATACACATTTCCCTGCAGCAGCCCACGGGTTGCTCCTCGGGATTCAGCCTGGATGGACACAGGGCTGTGCAGCAGCACAAAGCACCCTCTGGCAGTGCTCAGGGAGGGCTCAGGTGCTTCATCACAACGTCAGGGTTATCAGCCATGGGAACTAACCCGAGAGCTTGAGCCAAAGGATGAAATGCCAACACCAGGGCATTTTTAGTCCCATTCCTAATAAAAATACCACTGCTACAATAAACCTCGCTGCTTGTGACTTCAACAGCTCCATGGCTAAAACAGGGACAGGCACAAGAGCGTTCCCCCAGCCTTACCAGCAGGGAAAAGTTGGACTTTTCACTCAGGTGAAGTAGAAGAAACTGGCACAAAAGCAACAAAAGCATGAAAGAAAACTGGGTTTGAGCTGACAAGGCCAAAGCAGTAAGTCAGTGCAGCGATGTGATTTGCTGATCTCTCCAGTGTCAACAAGAATTAATCCATTTTTCTTTATTTTCCTTACTATTTTTTCCTAAAAAATGAATATTTCTTTCCCCTCAAATAAGTCTCCAATCCCTTCAGTCAAGCTGAAGTCTAATAGAGGGAGGAATACTAAAGCGATAAATAATTAAAAAGACTGTTTCTAAGATTGTCAGTACCAATTACATACCAAAGCAATCTTCTGATAAGCATGAGTGAAAAGGAGACTATAATATTTGGCAACATGAAACAAAGTTCTGATTCATTAAAGATCGACGACAAGGCCTAAATCTGTTGTGTGATAGGCACATATTTATCACACTGATACTAAGTGGAATGGAAAAGTTTCCTGAGACCCGATGACTAAAATCTAGTCTATCAGTTTTAAAAAACGAGTCTATTTTCTTCTTAGTGTAGAGTTGTGAAAATTGTAGAAGAGGATGCTGCTGCTTAGATTCATCTCTTCAGCTTTTAAAACAAACTAGAATTTAAAAGGTTGCAAAATCCTTATTAATTTTAAAAGCTGAAGTTTGTCCAATTCCCCATGAATGGTACCTAGTTAAACACCTGTTTGATCAAATCAGTCAAACCTTCAGAAAATCAAAGCTGTAAGGTACGGATTACTTCTAATCCTGGAGACATTAAAAATCAGCACGACAGTTAAATTTCTAGAGCTGAAGTCTGAACTATAAAGACAAAAAAGTAATTGCATCAGAAAAAATATATGGAGAAAACTTAATTAAGCTGCAGAGCAAACCATTCAAAAAATGAAATAGCACTTTTTCATCTCCATTTGAAACACTTGAGCACCTTGTAGTTATTTGCCTAAACAGTGAAGAGATGTCCAAGAAAAAATGTAGCTGTTGTCATTGATCTCTAGGATCTTACAAAGGCGTGACTCGTGATTTCTGAAAGTGTGAAACGCATGGTGGCAACGGCAGCAGTACATACTGGAAAAGAGGGGCTACTTCTGCACCCCAATTTTTCTAAGCATGGCCAGCAGGGAGGCCTTGAGAGGCTCCCCGGGCTGATTGCTGCACGGCTACAGCGGGGAAATAAAACAAAACAGGTTTTGGTTCTGCAAGGTTAAACATAAGGTTTGCAAGGCCTTGGTGTGAGCATCAAATTAGCTCAGGCTGGAAAGAGTATATGTGTGTGCCAGTTCTTTAACACAGCAGAAACCACAAGATGCGCTGCATGACCAAAATTCTACATATGCTATTCCTGAAGCTCAATTATCTCCAGCAGCGTTAAATTATCCCTCACGAAAAAGCAGCGAGTGCATAAAAACAAACAGACACTCTCCCATGCAACAGAAGAAGCTGTGTGCCAGTAATGCTAGAAATTGAGCACTTTGCTACCAAATGGCTTTAAAGTCCACGAATTCCTATAATTAATGGATTATGCCCCATAAATATCACTGCCGTAATCCACATTCCCAATATTGATATAAACTTGTTTCAAGAGTATTAAGGTCAGGTTACTTTAGAAGTAAATATTTACTTACGTTTCTGTAAAACCCAGCTATCCCTTTAAATATTAAAACACCAAGTACATATTCCTTTTTTCTCTGCCCCCCCTGCTCACAATAAATTGCTGTTCCAACAGTCCAGAAAATCCCAGTAATTCTGATGCAAAATGTAGAGACCAAATAACTAATTCAGAACGTTTGATTATAAACAATGAATAAAACCCCTGAAAAGACACAGAGGTATTTTAACTGATGTTTAAAGGCTCACAATATTGGGAACAAGCTAAGAAAAGAAACTGAGATGTGGTTATATTTAATCTCTGCAGATTGTTTCTGCCAGTCTTATCTTCCATATAGGCAATGAATAAAGCCAGGAATAAATTCCCAAAGAAAGAAGAAAAGAGAAAATAAGATCATTTGCTGTGATTCTGTTCTGCTGTGGGAATTGTCTGTAATCTACAGCATATAGAAGCAAGCAACCAGTTGGAGCAGCTTTTGGAGAACAGAAGCAAAACCACTGCAGGTAATCAAGGCTCTGCTCCTTTTGGACTAAGAGCAGAAAAACTCAGACTTATTCTGAGACCTATTCACAGATCAATTTAAAATGTTACATTTTTAGAACTGGAGGTGTTGTCATCCTTTAACCAAAAGGGCAATCACTAATTGCAGTAGAGAAGATATGATCTTCCTACAATACCATAAAATTAGTCAGTTCTAGTTGAATTTAATCGTTTCTTTGTTGCCACGTTAGTTCACGTTTTTATGAGTATTTAAAAAAGACACAGAATTTGCAAACTTGAAGTTCTGGGATGATGCTCAGTGTTAGGCAAACAGCTCAGTTTTTTATGTATTTTAATCTTGGTACTGAAATCCCTTGAAAGGGTCACAGGATGGTGCATTCAAGCTTGTGGATCAGGCTCTGAGGCTGATTTATATTGTATCAAAAGGATCTGGGAACCAGACAACACTTTGATGCAGAGATTTTTCCCTTCAAACCCAGTGGACTTTGTCTCCAAGTGGAAACACTGGAACGACAGCAGATACAGCTTGCAGGATATAGTTTGAAAGGATATGGTTCACAGGACTTCCAGAGTTTGAGCAACCTAACCTAACATTGAATTCAGCCCTGCTTTGCACGGAGAAGGTGACCAGGCATCGGCACCATTCAAGGTCCTTCCAGCCTGAACTGGTCTTCAATTCTGTCATTTTGCTGTGTGTCAGTGGTTCAGAATTGCAGTTTATATTGGTGTCAGGTCATAACACACCCACACACATGCAAGGCTTTAGTTCTAGATCGCTGGTTGAGCTCCAGCACAGGGCAGGCTGTAGGTCACGTTAAACAGATTAAACCCAGCCATGGTTACAGTACCCAGCTGTGCACTTGGTCCTTAAAATACCTGAGAGTTTCTTTCAACTGCTGCCTTCACGTGGCTCTGAGAGGGTCACAAACTCTGTTTCTCAGCTGACCAACTCGCACAACAGCCCACAGGGATCACCCTCCTCCTGAGGGCACTGAGAGGCTTCAGCAAAGAGAGCTGGGCACAAACACTGCCTGAGAGCCTCTAAAGCCAGCTCAGCAAATTCTTCTGAACTCGTATTTGCTCCCAAAAAGGAATTACTTGACAACGATTTTGGAACTTCTTTCCCTTAAGGGTGGCAGAGACCTAGAACAGCTGCCCAGGGAGGTTGTGGAGTCTCCCCCTGGAGATATCCAAACTCCACCTGGATGTGTTCCTGCTCTGGGTGACCCATCCTTGGCAGTGGATTGGACTGGATGATCTCCAGAGATCCCTTCCAACCTGAACTATTCTCTGAATACCTCTTGCTTTATGAGTAGGGGTTTGAACAGCTGAAATAAGTAACAGCTACAGGTTATGCCTGAAGCTGGATTGAAAAAGTAAGGAAAGTCAGATTATTCCATTAATACTGGTAATATTTCACATCTAGAAAAAAGAAAGCTTGTATAATGCTAATGTATTATCCAAAAACTCTGCTGAAATTCAACTGTGATGCTGCAAGAGTAATTCAGGTCACAGTTTAAGCTTGTCACATAATTAGTTTACATTTAATCAGGCTGCTGGTATGTAAACATAATTACCATTCTCAGACCTTTAATTGAAATTGTCACAGCACCACTGCAAGCTCCTTCCCCGGCTCCGCTGGAATGGATTTCCCGCTCATGGACGCTAAGCAGGCACGACAGTTTTCCTGCAGACTCTGCCACACACCAGCCTAGCCCAGACTGGGCTCTTCCCAGGCACATCGGTGAAGAAACAGACACACCACCCCATCTCAGCCCTAATCACAGATGTAATAAATTAAGTTCAGCTGGTGTTAATCAGGCTAATTACAATTAAGCTAATGCATTACCACCAAAGTCATGTACAATGGTTTTCAAGTGTGCCAGGAAAGCTCGTCTCTAAGGGGATAAATACAAACTGCAATTTATGTGCAATAGTATCAAAGACCATTTGTGACCTTAGACAGGGTCCTTCCTCCTTGAAAGAGATTATAATCACCTACCTAACCAGAAAACTAAAAATCTTCATTTCAATTGGTGCACAGTGTTCTTTAAAATTAAAGTTGTACCTACACCTAAGTCTTAGAAAATATCAGCCCAAGTACTTAGAAATAGTGTGTTAAGAAACATTTTTTCCTCTTAAACGTCCATTAACATCAAACACAATAGAGGAGCAGCCCTGTATTTGCACACTTCTCCCAGGTGTGCTTTCCAAACACACCTGCTGATCTTTTCAACTCCATCACCATTGTCTCTCCCATTCTGAACCACTCTCCAATTAAATATTATTAAATACTTTTAAGAACTAGGCTTGTATTTAGTTTTTTAAATGCTCTAATTAGTATTTTCTTCTTGATAAATAGGAGTAGCAGCATCAAAAACTCCAAAGCTGGTACTGAACTTTCACCCTCCTGGTGGCCTTTTGAACAGCAGGGATGAGGGATGTCACACCTGCCAGGGAAAAGTGAGGGTTACCTTCATTAATCCCAGCTCAGGATGCAATAGGTTGGCAACAGCTTTTTTCTTCATTTTCTCTTTCTTTTTTGTTTCTTGGTGTTTTATTTCTTTAGCTCCTCTTGTTTGCTTGGCCTGCCTGGCCTGCCCAGACTTGATTTTCTTTCATGGGGCCGTGGAGTGAATGCAATTCCATTAAGAACTGCTCAATATTTGATGAGCAGCAGCCAAAGTTAGCCAGAAGGGTCAGGACAGCCTGAAGCGGAGGAGAGATAATGTGCACTTGCAAATTTTACTTATGTTCTCCACAAGTTTAAATTACTTTTAATGAAACATTAACAGAAGATTTGACAAATGACCCCCTGAGACTAAAAGTTTCACAGGGAACTTGCAGTGAAATTAGATTAACAGGCAAATTTTTAGCATGCAGCTTTTGCTGTTAAACCAAAATATTTTTACTACTTAATTTCTCCTTATTATCTTATTATGTTATACTCAGATCATTTTCCCCTGTGCAAATAACACTTATTATTTACTCCCTCTTACTTACTAATAAGTGTCTCTGCCCTAATTCCTTTCAGGAAACTGAACATCCTTCAAAAGGCATCTCCAAGATCCTGCAGAGCACCAATAAAAGTAAGTAATATTGTTCACGAATGTTTAACATGTTCAGAATATTTCCTTTGTGCTTCCATGGCAAATGAGCAACCCATCACTCCAGTGACTGTGTAGAGAGTCCATCCCTCTGATTACCACCTGGCAGTGTTTTGAAGCACGAGGCTAGAGGAAGTGTTCCTGTGCAATTCAATTAACAAGCCATTTCTGCTCCATCAAACATCTGTGCTCTGGCTGACACACTTAAACATGTGCATGAAATAGGTGAGCTGCTTTTTCTTCAAAAGAGTAACCCTGTATTCTGTACTGGGGCTCCTCCTATAGCACTACCAACAAATATTCCACAGTTACTGAACTAAGGGTTTGTCTCCTTATGCCAGCAATAACCATTCCTGAACACTGACTTCCTTACAGACCAGGTTTTGCCACTGTTTAATGTAAATTGTCTGGGTAGATTCATTAGACAGCAAAGTGAGCTGAGTTCTAGGTTATTCCAAGACGAAAGGGAGCACACCTTCACTGTGCGTGCTGATGGCCACGAGTAAATTTCAGGTCTCACTGTTAGTTTCGGCTTTAAAACAAAAATAATAATGTCAGATTCTTCTACCACAATGGCTGAAAGTGGGTTCTGCATTACCTCAGCCCGAGAAACCTCCCTGAGGTCACCAAGGGGGTTTGCTGCTATCTCAGGTTCCTTTCACCAAGGCTCTCAGAGCATGTTGCTATTTTCTATTACGACAAGAACTCTGATTGCTCCTGCAGCCAATTACTTGTGCTCAAAGGGAGCAAGAGCTGCAGGAATGCAGCACTTGATGTTAGAACATGTTGTAATTAGGTTTTCAGCCCTAATGACTGGGAAGGATAAAAACTTCCCTTGCAGTTTATAAATGCCAGCATCAACAAACAACATTTTGTTGCATAAGTAATTAATGTGATTGACACTGGGTTGTTTCTTTTTGTGAATCAGAATTCCATATCTATGGAGTTGAGTGAATTACGCCCTGAAGAGCTTTTCATAAACGTTCACTTTTCCAACCAGCAGCACAATTTTGCTGATCGTGGCCCATTGACACCTTATCCTGCCGAGTCCAGAAGAAAATTCCTGGTTAAGATTAGCCCATTAATCCCTTACATTCACTTTACACCTGCCTTTGCTGGAAAAGGAAACCAAGAGGTCAAAAAAAGAAGCCCAAACCAATATTTTAATTGTGTGAACAAAAAACCATGTTGGTATCATGCTTTCCTGTTACTGGTAAGAGTGATAAGAAACCCCTGTAATTCTTCAGGAGACTCTGCAAGTTTTACATCTTGTAAATTTGCTCCAACTCAAAAGAATAAAAACATTTCCTATGACATAAAAAAAAAAATTTCAGGGGAATTCATTCTGATTTTCACTGTCATTGACCATGTAACAATGTAAGGGCGGGCTATAAATTTTTCTTGGAATAAATTCCCCAAATCTGGCATTCTGAAAATGATCAAACAAAATGTTTCAGCTTCATCATCAGATTCTTCCAGTTTTTCTTAAAATGACAGTCTCCTACTGAAAGGGAAATACTCATGAAGAAAGGTTGTGCTTCCACAGCAGAGGTTTTCCAAATGGAAAAATCACAGAAAAAGTTATACTAGCTCTCCCTAGAGGCAAGATGGGATGCACTTGGGGAAAAAAAATCTTCACCAGTGATAGGGAAACAACTAATCAATTAACTCTGTCCTGCTCCAGATTTTCTGTTAAATACATCATTAGTACGTGCTCTAAATAGGAAACTAATCAAGAAATAAAGATGTCAGTTATTTTTTTCTTTCTTTTTGTCTCCCTAAAACAAACTAAGTTGTAACGCTGTGCCAGATTTCTGTCCTCCTGGAGGGAAGGTCTGGCTGGGCAGCACAACCAGCAGCAGGCAGAGCCGGCTGTGCCCACTGCTCCAGGAGGTGATTAAGAGGCACCAATCAGCAGCAGTTGTGGAAATTGAGAGGGACACTCCGAGGAGCAGGGCTGATGTAAAGGTCAGCTCGAGAGGAACGAGCATTTGTCCATGAAACAGAGCCACAGCCCCGAGACCCAGTGGCACAGAGCGTCAATGCATTTACTCTTCTCTCCCCAGCTCCTGACACTGCAGCTGTCCCTGCGAGCCAGGGACTGAACTCGGGATTGTCACCTCTGGTCTGCACTGCTCCCCGGAGGGCAAACAGCCCCTGGGCGTGTCCCAGCTCACAGCACACCGAGTCACCCCAACACTTCTCCCTCCTCTTCCGCAGGACACTGACTGGGCCATGGCCGGCCTAGAGCCACAGAGCAGCCGCCACCTGCAGGCTCTGCAGCCGTGTTGGAACCGGCAGCCAGAGCCTGGTGTCGATTTCTCTAATATTGAAATATCTTCTCTAATATTGAAATATAACGCTGTAAAAGTGAGCTAACTACAGGTGCTCGAACTCCCTCCCCTGTGCGTTCACCCTTTCCCTCAGACCCTGATTTGGCTACTGCATTGCTGTGATCTATTTACCCCACCCAGCAGAATCACAAGGGTGCTTGAAGTTGAAGGTGAGAACGCGGCGGGAGCTTTTCCTTAACCGGCACATTTCCCCATGCCAACACATCCACAGGCAGTGAGAGAAGCTGTAGCTTTCAACACGTTGCAGTTGCAAGACATCACAGTCTTCAAAACATCACTAGAGAAGCAGTCGGACACCGGCATTATCAGAGGACCGGGAAGCAAATGACCAAATAATTGCAACTTTGTCAGTGCCATTTTGCTCCTCGCAGGAGCGTTGTAGGTGATAATTGACAGTGTCATCGTGTAAACAGCAATTGCCTCTGGGCACTAATGTGGAACATGTGCTGTTCTGAGCCATCCCCGGCCCCTGTAAACGAGAGCAGCCCTGGAGCAGCCGGGTCGTGCATTACTCAGCAGCTCCTGAGCTGCTGCGATTCGGGACCTGCTTCCCCCAGGAGTGCGTGATCAGTTTTGTTGTAGACACAGCCGAATTTCAAGTCACTGATGTTATCTCAGTCGAGTGGAGAGCTGTAGAGCCGGATGAACGTTCAAACATTCATCAGGAATCCCCACACACCGTGAGACGAGTGCTGAGCTCCGTGAGAGCTCCGGAGAGGGATGTGGAACCCGCCCACCCTGACTGGGATCGCGGCTCGTGAGCATCCCAAATTCCCGTGGGGATGACATGTGTACAGCCCTACAGCACGCCCAGCCCATGGATATCCCGTCCTCTCCACTAACATTAATGTGTTTAATGGATTAATTTATCGAAGTGCAGTACCTAAAAAATGTTGATCTGGAGTCTCCAAAAGTCCGTGTGCTTCAAGTCACACAACCAGAAGAGTTTCATCGATGTAAATGGTATCTCCATAAAGCAAAGTACCCACACAATAATTCCTAAAAGATCAGGGCCTCAGTTAATTACAGTAACTCCTTAACATGCCATTTTTCCAAGTAATTTATAGATCTTTGGCTACAATTCATTAAAATTCCTTGGGTTTTTTTTTTTCCTTCTGACACAAAAAGCCAGTGATGATTTGAACAAAACAATCTGTTCTTCCACAGACACATAGAAATACTGCTTCAACAAAAAGTGAAATCCAAGGAATCTAGTGTGAAGAAAATAAGGAGTTATAGCTCATATGGTGACTGCAGGAAGAAAACTAAAATAGCTTATCCTGCTGGTTATTTGGGGCAAAGTCCAAAAGCTGTCATTTACATCAGACCACTTTATACATTTAAGGGCAAGTATAAACAGAGGGAAAAAGTCCCCATGGAACAGACACTTGCTGTTTTAAAAGTCATTCTTAAAGCAAAAGTGTGAAATTGGAAATCACTGCCAGTTATAACTACGGTAAAGTGAAAAAATAAAACACATTAATGACCTGAATTGCCCAGGCACTATTACTGAAGTTCTGCATTTACTTTTTATTTGAATACTTCAGCATTCAAGCACCTGTTTGAAAACCAAATATTAAGCCTTCATGTTCAGGTATTTTTGAATTTATTAAGTGCCTGTTCAGGAATTATGCTTGTGCCAAAGTGAAAATTAACCCAGTTGTCTGAGGTAATACTGTATTTTTATGGCAGAGAAATCTTTTTTATTTCCACAAAATTGACTAAATACCTACGATACAGAACAGGCTAAGAAAGCCACCAAAATAACTAATACATAGAAAGAATAAGTAAATAATTGCAGCTTTTTAAAGATGAAAAGATGTTCCTGGTAGCTGTGTCATTACTTAGAAAGGGAGCTATCCTAAACCCCAGCTGTTTTATAATCTAATGCAAAGACAAAAACCATTGCTCTGGGAGAAACAAAAGTTTTCCTGAGCTACATTTCCGCAATGTTTTGCTTCAATCATCCTGCATTTGAATATCAGATGATCTAACAAATGCAGTTTGATCTAACAAATGCAGTTTGATCTAACAAATGCAGTTTCACTTGCCAGATTTCTGTTTGTGTGTAGAAATTAAAGCAGCCAGGCATTGCAGCATCAACAGTGTATGTGCTGCTGGAGATCTGCCTGTAGGGGAAGTTTGTGGCATATTCTGATTTTAGTGGAGAAAACGAGACATACAGGAGAGGGCTACATAGTTAAGGAACTTAGCCCAGTCTCTCATCATTAATAACAATATTAGATCATCAAATGATGTAAGTTAAAATGGCTTAACTTCATTCAGCCTTGCAGAGCAAACCGGACTCTGTCGCACGTTTTCAACACTGTCCCTGTAAAGGCACTGAGAGCAGAATTAATAGTTTGAAGTACTGGGAAAATGAGGTTAAATTAAGGGAAGAAAGATTGTGCCTGTGTAGTAGCGTTCACACTCCTCTGTAGAGCTAAGTCTGGTTAGTTTTCAAATGCCGGTTAAGTATGAACTAAATGTTAAAAATAAAGATCACAGAAGCATATAACATACAAACAACACACAAATTCAGACTAAAAAACAGAAAATACGTTAATAAATTTCATGCAAGAGCTTCAAATTTTACACACTTGTGTAAACCACTTGGGTGGTTGGTAGGATTTCAACATCTAGACATCAAATAAGACAAGAATCGCAACATCATTTCTCCTCACTGAAAGAATCTGTATTTTCGTGTTAGTACCACCCCAGCATTTCTATCCTGTTTCATTTCCTGGGAGATTTATCAGACAGGACAGAGCACGGGGAAGATGTGAGCAAAACCTTCCAGCAGGGATTAGTACACAAAAAGGATGACAAGCTGAAAAATGTGATGTAAGAGCTGTAGTGAAATAAAAGCTATTAATACAGCAGCAAGCATGTTGTTTGTCATTGTTCTTCAGTGCTCGGGACTAAAATCCCACTCTACTGAGCAAATGCCTTGTGCCGCTTTCTGCCTGTATTTCTGGTTGTCAGTTCTGCTGTTCTCTTTGTGGGAATTGTGGAAGATGCTCTGTGTGTCATCCACCACACTGCATTCGCAGCATTTTCACAGATGCACAGCAGAGGATATTTCTCTCTCTGGTATGACAGCACAAACACAGACTCAGGTGCCTGTGTGCAGCGTGATGGAGCAGGAGCACTTTTAGCCCGGCATTTTAGGAATAAGAGAAGCGTTCAGAGGAGGGAACACATCTAATAAAACCAATATAGCTGGGAAAAAACCTTGTGGTGCAAAAGTCCTTCCACCGACAGCTGAAAAACTGAATGAGGTTTCTGGGATGCAGTCTGTACTTTACTAGGAATAAAGGATTAGGTTTTTAAAAAGTAACATATATTTCATTTTAACATGTTCATGCTAGGAACTTCATGAAGTTCCTCACAGACCTGGGCAGAACAGAGTAAATTACTCTTAAGTTGTAATACTCTGGTGTTGGAAGATGGGAAAACGTGATTGTTTCTCTTTTCAATTATTGTTTCATGGTGTGAGGCCGGAGAGCCTCAAACTCCACAAAACTTAGAAACACACATAGGAAATAACCTGCTTACCCAAAGATTGAGCAGAACCTGTGAGAAAAGCCGTACAGCGCTAAAAACAGAGTTGCAGATATCCTAACCTTTGGGAAAGCAGCAATGTACGTGTTCAACCTCAACTCTGTAGTGGACCAAATCGAAAATCCAAGAACTGCACAGCTCCAAAGGCAGCAAGCTCCAAGTCAGGCTGCAGTTGCAATGCTCTTGCCCATATTTACAGGCAGTGCTGAGGCCCCCCCGTCCATTGCCATGTGAGATCTGACTCTGGTGTATCACACTTGCCATAGGCATCATCACTCCTTCCTCAGAGCACTGGGAGTTATAATCCCATCAAACCACACTCACTTCACTGAGTTTGATTTTGCTTCTGCTTTCATCATTCTAAATCAAATGGGAATGACAGACTGACAGGCCTTGTGAGCACACACAGCACAGCACAGCCAGAAATCTCCTTTTGAAGTTTTCAGTCTGCTCATTACAGCAGGAAGCAACAGCCTTGATCACGTGCTGCATTTGAGCAACCTCATCCACATCCAGGGATGCTCTGCAAAGCACCTGACATGTTTTCCTCGTTTAATAACAACGAATTTACACAACAAGAAGCCTTCCCTCACTGCCTTTCATTTGCCTATAGACTTGTCTCAGTGCTTCCTCGGGACTCGAGGCTGTAAAAGCACAGGCAACAATGCAAAAGGTACTTTCTGAACTTATCATCGGTGCTTTGTAATGAAATCAGCATATTATCTAGGCAATGGTGTCACAGCTTCAGAAACATCCACCCAACCCAACAGCTTCCTCCTCCCATTCTAGCAGCAGCATGAGAATTCTTAATCAGGGATTAACCAAGCCAGGATAGGGCAGCTTGTGCCAGGACAAGACAAACAATACGAAAACTTCACATCAGCAGGTGACCACATCTTACTGTTGGTTCTAGATGTGATTCCTAATGAGGACAAAGACAACAACACTTTAAAAGCACATGAGAAGATGTGCTCATTAAACAAAAAATGCAAAACCACTTGGGTTTTCTTTTGCTGAATTAGACTCCCCTCCAAGATAAACATATTAAATAAAAAATAACTACAAAGCAAAATAAATACCTTTAAAATCTTCTTTTTCTTTAGGGAACCTTTTTCAAACTTCTATTAAAAGAAAACAACTAAGAACCACCCAACATCAGCGTTCCTTGTCCTATTCTCATCAGCATTCCTTATACAGGCAACCCTGCTCCTGAGATCTTCAGCAAAGAAAGTCAGCCAAGAATCCCTCTCCCAGCTCTACCTTCCCATGGAAGATGTAGGGCTTTTTCTATTTTGAGCATCTCTGATTTTAGCCTCAACCTTCCAAATCTCTCGGTAAAACTCCATCAGTGCCCAGCTCTCCTGATCTTACTGGTATAAACCTAAGTGTGAATTTGGCTCTGTTAGACGCTGACTTCTCTCTGCAGCCTTTTGTAGGTGTGCTTTCCATCTGCTCTAGGAGCAGCTGAAAACAATGGAACTACCAATACTGATAACAAATGTCAAATGTGGTAGAAATCCAAGCAGAATAATTAGGATGAGATTAATTCAGGTGCTAGGAAGATGAATAAGGTGATTAGAATAGTAAAAGTATGAAAGATATAAATAAAGAAAAAGCTTTGCCATGTCCATGGGTCTCTGAAATCTGTATCAGGTAGTTACAATCATTAATAGCTCTAAGGACCACGGAACACTTGGAACTCGTGGGAACACCTGCATCCAAACCCTTGCACTTGAGGAACGACTTAGCAACCCTGATACTGGTAAATATTCATTCTTTGAGCTTTCTGCTGCTTAAAAAATATCTACATTAGAAAAAAGCCCTTCAGATTAACTGCAGAATTGATATTTTTAATGATTCTCCTATCCAGGTCTCACTGATCAGCTCTGTTAACTACTCCTGTTCTGTAAAACCACCACCCAAACAACGGAATTGTGAATCCTGAGATCTTCAGGAAGGGGGATTTATTATGCCATGGAGCATGAGAGGCAGTGGTAAGGACCAGGCACACCCAACAAAGCACTTGCAGAGCAGGTCAGGTCCCGAGAGCTGTGGTTGTGCCATTTGTCAGCACTAATCAAGTCCTTCCTTACCTCAAACAACCATTCGTGCTCCTGGGAGTTACAGCTGCCCCAGAATGGAGAGGAGAAGGAGGGGGGGAAAAGTGCAAGGTATTACTGCACACTATATAAGAGTGTTTTGAAAACTCACAGTGTACACACACTCTCCTATTTATGTGAGGTCTTAAAAAAAGTCAGCAGCTTGAGCAAATCCAACCCCCACCATCCAAGTCTAAGAGGATTCTCCAGGAACTGTAAAGCCTTATCATTCTACCAATAAAGTTCAATAAGGCATCTTTGACTAAAGGGGTGTAGGCAAGAGGGTTTTACTTATATTCACCCTCGTTGAACTCTTCCAGGAAAAATGCTGGTTATGCATTTGATACCACAGAGACCAGCTTTAGACAACACTAACGAACCTAAACTCTGAGCACAGCACTGCTGCTGGCATGAACTCACCCCATCACTGCAAATGGTGTCAGTTCTCCTGCCACCACGTGCTTCCATCTAAGGAATTCACTGAGTATGACGTACCACATGTTGGATTTAGCTCCTGTGTTAGTTCCTAGCGAGGAAAATCTCATGCCATACGATAGTTGCCACGGTAACTGCTCTGCCAGAGGGAAGACGGGATCTGCCAATGGTCTGTGTGCGCTCTCGGCGAACAGAACAGCTGCCCTGGGTAATTTGGGCACCACAGAAATCTGAGTGCATCTCAGCGGTTTTGTACCCTCAGTTAAGGCTGAAGACTGCTCAGGGAAAGGAAGGCTCTGTGCAGGTTTGAGAACCTGGAATTTCAGCATCGTGTAAGCTCTGCCCCTGTGAGCAGCGGGTTGCTCCAGCCTGCAGGAAGGAAACAAGGATTTGGGGCAAATACACTTGTCTATGACATTTTGAGTAGCTGTAGGACAACATAAACTCTCCTCCATGGGGCAAATTTTGAATTAAGATGTGCCTGAAACTGCTAAAAAATGCACACACTGTATTTTCTGAAATCAGGACAGAAGAGGGTCTAATATTATCAAGGTATCTGAAGCACAGGGCCCTCTGTGCACTGACAGTAACAATGTGCCAAAGGTACCAGGCAAAGCAGTGAATACCAGGGATGTAACACGGTTTGGCAACCTCAGGGAATCGTTCAGAAATTCTCCCCTTACTACCTGCAGACTTGTTGCTGTGAGCCTTCCTGCGTGTAAAATGCCCCAGTTCTCCGGATGGAAGCAAAGGCACCTCTGCCAGCTGATCTCAACAGGCACCTCAGCTGAGCAAAGAGCTGCAGCAGGAGTTTCCTAGTGCAGAGCAGACATGTCATCAAAACAGGGGCATGAGGCAAGACTGCCCAGGTTGAAGTACATAATCCATAAACTGTATTTAAATCAAAATCTCCAAGTTTTAATTGTGCACATGTACCAAGAAATCAAATGCATAAGTGCTTTCACTATAGCCACTGAAATGAAGCCTTACTTGTGCTCTGAAATGCACAACAATCTGCTTGCAATGGAGATGATGCAACTGTTGGTGTAGAAACACTGGGTTTACAAATTATTATTATGCTTGAAAACTCTGCCTTTGATCAATGGGTTTCTTTCTCTCAACCACTGACAATTTGGTGCAAGAGAGAATAAAGACATAATTAACACAGGCTGTTCCATCCAAAGAGTCAGACATGTGGTGGGCAGAGCCAGACTGAAAATTTTCCCAAGGCTTGAGCATGTTCCTGTGCTTCCAGCACTACCACATTGTTTAGAATTCTGATTCTACTCTCCTTCTTCCACATTCTCATGTAGAAACACACCAATCATTACTGGTTTTCCACAGAATCCCTAATACACAAATCACCTTTCATTCTAAGGCCAGTGACTCTCAGGGACTGAAACGACTACATCCTAATAAAGTGGAATAGAAGAGTCACTTACAAAAGCAAAATTTAAAGAAATCAAATAATTTCAAGGGAAAAAAAGAAGAAAAGAAATCCTAGTGTCCCATCAGAAAGTCAGAAAAAGTTTAAAATCAATTACATGTACTACACTTTTAAAGATTCACAAGTCCTAGTGGAGGCCACTAAAAGATTCCTTGACATCTGTGAAGTTAAAGGATGCTTTTGGCCAAATTATCAACTCAGTGTTTTTATAATTGATAATGTGGTGAACATCATCACCTGGGGTTAAATTCAGCTTCACCACAACTTTCTTGATGCTGTAGAAGAGACCTCCACGACTGAAACACTTTTATTACTACAGTTTAGCACTGCCAATAGCTTTCCCCATGAGCAGGATCAAGGCTGGTGTCAATGTTTTGCATAGACTCATTCACCCCTTCTTTCAAGGAGTCACAGCCACTGGGACGGCCTCCATCTATAAACCCTGAGGTGTGATAAACCAAAGAAATTGGTACATCTAAAAAAACTTTAAAGCTGACTTGAAAGCATGAGCCAGATCTTCATTCTTTATGTCAGGAGGAGCTGCACAACACAGCAGCTGTAACCCTAGGGAAAATCGTATTGTTTAACACCTATCAATTATTAATTCATTCAAGAATAAAAGTAATCTCAACTGACAAGGTAATGCCAAATCAAGTGTCAGCCCTGAATGCTTAAAATGCCTCTAAAGTTTTGCTCAGACAGTATCACAGCACATCTAAAAAGAGCAAGTAACACAACGAGATAATAATTTATCCAAACTAAAAGTGCATGTGTATAAAAAACATTAAAAGGGCAGGCATTGATCCATATATTAATCAGATTCATAGCCACAGACCAATTTTTCTCTCTCTGGGGTGTGAAGAACAAGGCTATGAATCATATTGTGAACATTTAAGGATCACACTTGAATAACCTAATTGTGTAGAGCAATGATAGGATGAAAAGAAACTTAATCAAACTCTGAACTGTTAGGTTTCATCCTCTTAAATACAGTTCTGTGACATGACACTAATAAATTATTCAGATGTAAAAAAACGTTGGTTTACCTTATTAATATTCTGAATCTCATCCGCCCATTTTCTTCATGCTTCATCTCTTCATCTGAATAGAAAAACACAATTACAGAGAAAAACACCAGGGTTTAATGCAAGTTTTGTTTCTTTTTTGTTACAAATCATGTAAATATATACTTCTTATAAATTTACTGCCTAATAGAGTAACTGGAGTTTTGCTACATGTGAAAACTGTCAGGCGATCTTTAAATATTTATCTTTTAATTTCCCTGGTTACATGTACTTGGAAATGTTTTCATAAATACATCGATAACTGTCTTGTACAGCTCATTAAGGAAGCTTTTTATCCTTTAGTGTAATAGTTCAGTTTACAGTTGCCTGTGAATCACTTTTATGGCCCTCCATTAAGCACGCCCTTCAAACTGCAATTATTTGTCAGATTTTGTATATACGGAAGCAATCACCAGAGAAACAATGAAAGCTGAGAAGATGCATAAACACTTGGAGCCAGACCTTGGCCCATCTCCAGCAGTACATTCCCTCCTCCAGCACTGACTCCACAGGGAATGAGATGCACTTTACCAGATCCACCCACGCAGGGCAGGCAGGTTGTCCATGGGGCAGGGTGGGCATCCTGTCTGTCATTAACCAGGATGGAATACCTCAAATTTCCCCCTCAAATCCATCATCAGCCTTCCTCTGAGCTCCCAGGACATCATTTTCTCACACATTGTAGTTTTACAACTCCCCTCATGACCCTGACTACTGAGGAGGGGATCTCCTCCACTTGTGCTTCTTGCCCGACCCAAAGCCACGGACACAAGCCTCTGCTTCAGAGAAAACTTACAGGAATGTTGCCCTTCAATCTAATATGCCAAAGTTATTTTTATTTCCTAGAACTATTTCCTAGCAAAATATAGACTTAGAAAAATAAGTTTTTAAATATCAAGTTGGAGAGTTTTATTTTTTTTCCCGTGCAGTAAGTGCTGGGTAGCTGCTCCCAGAGTGCAGAATTAGTCTCCTGGAAATTTACACCAGCATCCTATTATTTTGCCCCAAACCTATTTCTGTAATTGAGTATATGACAGATATTGCCATCTGCCAGGTCAGGGTGCATTCAGTCACACTAGTAACCTTGTAGGGAGCTGCAAAGGATGTGCAACAGGTTTGAAACTCCAGCCCACATCCAGCTGTGGTTGTCCACATGAGCACTCTGCAAGGGAAACATAAACCAAGCAGCAGCACCCAAGGATCCACTCCACTGATCCACCTAGTGAAGAGAGATGGCAATAATGTCCAAGGCAAGCTAAAGAGACTAAAACGAAATTACAGCAGACTTTCTTCCAAGTGGATGTGCTCTCTCTGCCAAGGACAGGCAGCAATAGAAGCTGCTGAGGTACCAGCATCCACAGGGAGCTGAGGAGTAAAACCAGATTAGATTAACGTGATTAATTCTCTGATTATATTCTGTGTGAATAATCTAACCCACTGCTGCTGAAGCCTATTAAATATTTCACTGCCAGATATCCCCTTCTACGAGGGCTGTGGGTCACAAGAAGTTAGCTTATGTTGTCTGCTGCAGCTAGAACTCTGCATTTCTGTGTGTGAACCTCCTGAAACAAAACGCTTTTGTAGCATTTTAACAGATACAGATGTGGCTTCTGCCACAGCTGAGCATCACACACTACATTTCTTCTAGTATCAAATCAACCCATGACTAATGTTATAAATACCAAAGAATATTCATGAGGATTTTCCACACAGTGCAAAATACTGCTGCAGTTTAATTGTACAGAATGCTGACCTTATCAAATGCGATATGGGACACTGATGAGTTAGCTACAAGGTACAATAGTGTTAAAATTTTTAGCAGTACTGGAGAGAGACAGAACAAGTTTTGTTCGGTCACAACACTGAAGACAAATGGTGATGGATGTGGTGGCTGGTGATAGCTGCATTGTGCCTCCCTTCTGATATTCCTGATAGATTTCGCTGCTCCTCACATGTTCAGGAAGGCAGCAATAATGGATAACAAAAGGTAAAACTGGAGAACAAAGGAAAAAGCTCATTCAAAAGTGAAAGAAAACTTATCTTTTTATCTTCTAAGGAGTTTTCTTGCTTGATTCAGCCACTTTACGTGATGTCTAAAACTAGTTGAATCCAAGTTTTTTATTAATTCCTGCTAAATATGTCACATCCAAGAGACCATTAATGTGTTTTTAAACACTTTGACATCCAGAGCTGCCACAGTACATTTTATTTAAAATACATTTGCTTGTCACACTTGAGCAGGTGGACAAAGAAAATTCCTATTGTGACACATCTCCAACTACTGTACCAGTAGCCTTTTTTTTCTTCAATACTGCAACAATTTTTCTAATTACTTGCTAACGTGCTTTGAGGTACTGCAGAGGAGTGATGCCCATTACTAACAGCTGCTGTTAACAGAAGATTTTTCAATAGCATGAACAGGAGCTTTGTATCTTGGGAGATATTAAAAGCTTTCATCTGGGCTCCAAAATTCCAGCAGCATTTCAAAGCACAAAAACTCTGCACCCTTCACTCTGTAGCCTTGTACCACAGAAAACAGGGATCTCTCTCAAACTCGGAAACAGAGCAATGAGCCAGCACAGACACAGCTCGTAATGAGAGGTCCTGAAGAAAGCAGAGGCAGGGTCCTGCAGCACTGCAGCCCCCTGAAGCCTGTTGATCCTGTGGTTCTCAAGCAGTTGTTAACAGCACACTGGCAAACTCCACAAACCTCCAAAACTCAGTATCCCAGCAACAAATTAGGACCAAGACCCAGCAGTGATTTTTGGCACAGCCAAAAATGCAGGCATGTGCACTTGCATAAGAAAATGGTTTTATGTTGCTTGTTCAGTTGTTCACTGAAGTGAACTTACTCTTGGGACTCAAGACTCTTCCCCACTTCATTTTCACTTTGTCCAGCTCTGGCGGGAATTCTGTCTCTAGGACAGATGTTACCCTTCACATGTGACTAAGAAGGGGCAGCACAGGAGGAGCAAAAAAATATCAATAACCAGTAGCTAAATTCAAGATGTCAAGCAGCTTGGAAGATGGCAGTCACAGACCCAAAGCTGTAAATGTCTTCAATTATTGCAAGAGTGAAGGAAATGTGTTTGTTCTGTATGTTCAGGTATTACACACAAGCTCAATGACCTACACATATTACCAAACAATTGAGATTTAACCCAGCACTTACTGCATATCAGCTAAAGGGATCTGCTTTCTTCTGGAGTAGTTAAGAGAAAAAAGCATCTGCTTTGGTTCGTGTGCTATGCAGGATGAGCTCCAGAAACTTTATATACCAATGGTGCTCTGAAATAGGTCAGTCCACAAGCCAGCAAGCAGAATCAATGCACTTGTGAGCAGCTTCTACATTATTTTCCACAGCAATCCAAAAATGAAATTTCATATGCACGGACTTGTTTATTGCTTAATTCACTCCCACAGCCTCAATTTCTGACGTAGCAGGTGACACTACATAAAGTAGCCTATCAGTCCCAGCAGGGATTGATCTGCTTTGTTTCACTAAAAGTATGAACATTAACTGCTCCTTTTTATACCTCCTTTGGCAGCTGCACTGCATCTGAGAAACATTTTATTCCTTGCACTGTGTAAAACAACTAACACACTTAGTCTGCAGTAAAAACTACAGGTTGCAGTGGTACAAACACTCACCAGCTCCATGCAGCTTTAAATTCAGTGAGCTTTAATCATACAGTTCCACTGCACAGAAACCAGCCGACTGCTGGTGTGATCTAACTGGTAGTTTCAGGTAATATTAGCCCAAAACATTTATTATTAAGGTCTGCAAGTTCAATGTGAAACCATTATCACAGAGTTTTCATCGTTCTCTGAAGACTGGAGAACTGACAAAAGGCTGTAAAACACTGGAAGTTCAACTGAACCTGTAAAGCAGAGATATGTAATACAACACAGAAACAAATTCAAGGCCATAGATATAATCAGATAAACAACTCTGGTTTATGGTAACTTGCACAAAAAAACAAATAGAAGAAAATAAGGCAGCTATTACATACAGCTTCCTATTTCTCTGAGATTAAATAGATTTTGGGTTCTTTTGACAAGGTATTGCACTGCAAACTTAAGTATTTTTTTATTTTGCCTGGAAAGTATAAATAGCAGTGTAGAAAATGAGCATTAGTAATGAGATTTATTACCAATAACCCGATCCAGAATATTTTTTACAGACTATGAAATCTTCCTACCTAATCACTCTGTTTTGTTTCAGCTGAATTTGCTCTTCTTTATTTACAATATCCAAAACCAGATGAATCAATCTACACATTCACTTACTCCATAATGCTGTTGGACATAACCTAATTAAATGCTTGGTAAATATCTTATCCATCCTCCCTCCAATACAACATCACTCCTAGAAAACTATTTGCTAGTGCTTTCTCCCATTAATTTTTCATGTGTCAAGCCTCGGGGCTTTTGAGACCAGCTTTTTATCTAGATAATCACTTCGCTAAAGTTTTTCCCCTATTATTGATTTAATCTTTCCTTCCAATTTATCTGGTTCTCCTCACTGGGCTTCCTTATGTCTCCCTAACTGCAGGAGAGAATGGCAGTCACTTGTTCTGAGCTGAGCTCACACCTGAGCTGTTCCTACCCAAGTTGTGCTGGTTTAGTGACTTCACAAGTTTCCCAGTAGTTTAAAAGGGTTCTGATGGGCCCTGGTTTGCTCATCTGATTCATAAAGCATTTCAAACCATGCTCTAAGAGTGATTATTTCCTTCTGGAAGCAGCACTATCTTGTCTTGACAATGAAGTCTGACCAGTAGTGGCTGAATTTTAAACGAGCAAAGTAACAAGTACTGCCTTGCAATGCCCCTCTGCACACCTGGGCAAGGACTGCATTTTAATTTATGGTCATACATCAGTGTACACATAAATGAGCTGCACTAAAGCACACAAAATGAAACCTTGGTAATGAGACTTCACTGCCTATTCTGGCAGTTAAAAAGTTCTTTCAGAGGTGGAAAGAGAAGCCCACCAGTTTTGGTGAAAATCACTGCTAACAGGATCTATTGCCCTGCCCAGACTTCACAGCCTGCGTGATGGCTCTGTTTGCCATTTCTGAGAAAAGGCTGGATGTCTTCCCACTACACTCCACTTCCACTTTTCCTACAGACTGCAATCCTGGAGTTTCCCATGGAAAAGACCTTCTGGGTATTTTCCCAGCTGGAAGGTCGCAAAGCAGAGGCTCCTCTACTTGTTCCAGGTGCTAAACTTCCTGCAGACAGGCAGGGTATCATTAACTGGACAGCTGCTGCAGGGATGCCACAGGCTCAGCAAGAGGGGGAAAGTGCTCCAAAGGACACCCCTGGTTTCCAGGCGCCAATTCTCCATGTGTAGAGCAGCAAAGGCAATGCAATCCTGTGCTCTGCGTCATCTCACATTTCTGGGTTCTAAAGGGGAGGAATGAGACCACCAAACAAACTTTCCATTTGCTGTTCATACTGAGGTAAACCAAAGCCTAAATATAGCACTCTCCAATAAACAGCTCCTCACCAACTGTCTCAGTGACTTCAGTTACCATGGCACCTCCCTGCAGAGTCCTGTTCCATTGGATCTGCTGCAAAGGGGTGAGTATTGGGGTTTGAAGCTTTTTCCGCTCACACTCTTATAAGGTATAAAGAAAAAAATAGGTAAAAACCTCAGAATATGCCTATATTAACACACCAGACCTCCCCGAGCTTCCTAGAATAAGCTTCTGAAATGCTTGCATAGTGTTAATCCCTCTAAATTTAAATAAGGCAAATACCACCTTAAGACATTTGAGCCTACATTTATAGAGTTACTGGGATTTCTGGCCATCCAAATGAGGACACTAAAAGTGAAACTCATCTTCAAACTGCTGAGTACACATCATCTTCACATCACAGAAACTGCTGAGCTGACAAGCGAAAACCAACAAACCTGCAGAGCTGCCAGTCACCTGAACCAACAGCTGTAAAGGAAACAAGTATTAAATCAATTCAAACACTCCAACACCTAAAATGTGTTAATCCCTAACAAAATTATTAATGAATAACGAAGGCTTAGAAAAATTACATCGAAACAGACATAATTTAAAGGACAACTAAAGAATTAAAAGTATTTAACAGTTCTCTGAGTGGGAGACTTGCAAATCTAACCAAAAAGAGTGTGACTAATTCTAATTTCAGACATTCATATTTTCAATGTTTTTAATAGCTCATTTTTCACTCCCACATACAGATGCTGTTCAAGCATCCTTACACATTTAGTAATTCACAGAAACAAACAATCTCATGGAGTCACAGGCACACCAGGGTTTAAAGTCACACCCACGTAACAGGAAAACACCACAAAGCATATTATCTCAGCCTGCGCCTCACGAGGCTTTACTGACATTAGGATTCCATAAACTACAGCTTTTGTTCAGTTAATATATTCCTGAACCTCACTTTAAATTTCTTCTCTTTCATTTCACAAAGTTTCAGCGTTGCTTCCTGATAAATAGAAGCTCAAGATCTCCCTACAGGACATGGGGCTGGTTAAAAACCAAATCTCATTCAGAAGTTCCTGAAGCAAAGCTCTGTGCATCCCCATGACTTAGTGAATCCCTAGGCCTGCCTAGGACTCATTCACAGAGTCTCAGGTAGCTTCTTATAATTCAGAGCACGTTCTATTTACTTGATAGTAAAAGACAGATTACATTTTCCAAACTATCTCAGGTAACCTTCTTGCCACACATCATAGCAATAACAAGGCCAGATTAAATGATGACTAGGGGCTCTGCTTTTTAAAAAAATCAGTTTTTGACAGAACCTCCCACCTGAAATCCGTGTGTTGGTGTTACTTGGAAGATATCAGAACCCCTGGTTATCTTTACAGGTGTGAGAGTTCAGATTCTCTTGCTTGGCTTTTTTGCTTAGCTGCAAATCTCTAGGAACAAGAAAACAAAACTACCTCTGTTGGCTAAGTACAAAATTGTATATTCACAGACAGAGGGATGGCTGACAGACACCAAGGCTGGTTACCAGTTCCCAGAGGATTAAAACCAAACCAAGCTGGCGTTGTTCAGGAACTCCTCATGACATGGTGGTGGCCTTTTGGACACCTGGTCCTGGTACAGCTCCTCTGTCAGGTTTTTCTGGTTAAGCAAAGCTGCTTCTCCATTTGACACACCTTCCCCTCATCCCATCACAGGGAAGGTGTCAGCTAAAGCTCCCAGACTCTGTTAACCAGGAGCTGCTCCAAATCACCAGCAGCTGGAACAGGCAAATTATTTACAGAGAGCTCGGAAGTGCCCACAGGGAAATAGCAACCAAGGAGGGCCACCCCTGTGCTCCTTCCTGAGCATTGACAGAGCAGAGCCCTGCTGCTGAAATCAAAAGAATCCCAGCTTCCATTACTCTCTCTGGCACAAATCTACTCCATAACAGTTGCATTTTCTACTATACCCACAGTGTCCTATTTTTCCCCCTCCCCTTTATTTCACCTTTTCTCCACAAGAGAAAGCTGAAGCCACAAAGCAAAGCAGAGCCAGGAGAACCACACAACACTCCCTCCACCCTCACCAAATACGTTTGTATGTGAGCAATTGCTAAACAGTGGCTTAGCTGGAAGCCCCAACAGGCAGAATTCTTTCCACTACCTTTTCTTTCTGCTCTTTAACAGCACCAAAATAATATTGACATTTTTAAGCCAAGAAGAATGGGGGGTCTGGATAGGCATTTTACTATAGGATCAAACATTAACCAGACATAATCCTGTGGCTTCAGAACATCAACTTCTTTCCATCAGCTACCTGAGCAGCAAACATATGTAGCTGTAATCCCTGCTTTACACAATCTAAACCACTAAGGTTAATCTGCTGTCAGCCTCATGTTGGGCACATTGTGGCTGAAATACATCCTGAATGCATAAGAAACATTCTGCAGAAATCTGAACTGCAGATATTGTTGGATCTGAGTTTGTAGTCATGCCTTTAAAATAATCTTTTACAGAATGACAAGCACTATAAAAGGATTTACAAACGGTGCAATGTAATGAGCAGTACTAACCTACTGAAGGAACACAGAGCAAGCCACCTGCCTCATTCTAAAGAACTATTTAGCAATTCTTTTCCTAAATCACAACACAACCTCTACAAAAAAAACCCGAAAACAAAACCAACAAACAAACCCCAAACAAAAACAACAAACAAAACAAAACAGAAAATTAACCAGCCTGAAATATGTACATCAGAGGAAATACGTGTTTGGCATGATGAAATCCTCAACTCCTTGCAATACCTAAATGAATAAACCCTGGGGAAAATTGTAGCTCTCTTGCCCAAAAACCCATGGAAAAAAAAAAATTTAAGTGTTGGACGTGAGCACTTACATCAAATAAAATACACAAAATTCTCCCTTTAACCTATGCTGGAGGTCACAGAAGTATGGGCAGAATGTTTTAATATTTAAATAAAATACAACAAACAAAAGTAGTCCCTCCACATTCCATCCTGCATTTCCATCCAACCTGCAGTCATCACATTCCTCATATCAGATATTTCTAAATAACCCCAGGCAGCCGCAAAATCAGTAGAATTTACATGGCCTCAAACACTCCAAAAGACATTACTAACAATTTGATGCTGATTGCCCTTGGATCCCTTAAAAATTAACTCTCACAGGTGTCAGTCTCTCTGGACTAATTTCAGTAGCTACTGTGAGATTTCCCCTGGCTTAATTCTCTGGGTGATATGGAAATGCTTCCTGTCTGATCCTGAACAGACTGGAGACTGGAAGTTCTCCTTAACCTGACTTACCACATGTGTGTAGTCCCTTGGTCAATCAGAGCTGCAGGGGCAGGGACACTCAGGAACATGAAGGATATGAGCAAATACTTAAGAAACAGCCTTTAAAGTGGGCTCAGACAAATGTAACAAAATGAACAGCCCTACCTGCAAAATCACTGCTGAGCACGTTGTGAAATTTAACAACTAGGACACTCTCAGACATCTCTTAAGCGCACAGGAGTATCCACAACAGAAACTTTACCAATTCCTTATCCAGCCTGAGCAATGGAGCACAGTCCAAGTCCCTGTAAACCGAATACAGCTGAAGTCAAGTACTGACAGCTGTGTCTTAATGGTTTCAGAAATCCATTATTATATTTCAATGAATTTGCCTAGTGGTATTGTCACAATCTAAATGTTCACAAACAAATCTGTGAGCAGAAAGAAAGGAGAACTCAGGTTATCCCTATTATTTGTCCATGAAGTATGTTCTTGATATTTTGGGTGTCAGTCATCAGCATGATCAGTCTTTCAGCTGTTCTTTTAAACTCTGTGCTCTCCCCCCAAACACATAGAAAAACTTGTATTAACTCAGATGTTAATTTATTCTTTTTCCTTAACCAAGTCTTCTGTACAGATGCCTGCTCTGAAATGACAGCAGCTCCAACCTCTTCAGAAGCACTTTACTGGTCCAGAAAAAATCTGTCCTTATGGAGGAGAGATTTTTCATTGTTGGCTACTAAAGCACTGAAAAGCTCCAAATTGTCACCAAAATTACAAAGCAGAAGCTTGTGAGTGCTACAGGCAGCACTAAGGAAAGCGTTCCTTTGAGTTCTGCCTTGTGCCTAACAAAGATCTCATCAGAACCGGGAGCTGATGTTTCAGACGGGGAACAAAAGTGAACGGCAGAGCCGAGCACCTCCACCTGTGCTGTGTGACCCTCTGTCAGTGCCCTTCTGCAGGCAGCAAACACACAGGGAGAGAGGCTTGGGCAACAACAGCACTTGTAGGGATGGGAGAAAAGCTGCTGCTAAACGTTTTGGTTTTTCTGGGGAGAAAAGTACTCCATTTGGGGTCATTTCAGATCATCACAGCAGCTTTTGAAGGGTCATCAGGATTTAGAGGAAATCAGATCCAGCAGAAATCAGACTGTGCACGTCCCTTTGTGTGTGTTTGGCCTGAAAAAGGTCAGTTCCAGGAGGGATTAACAACCTCTGAAATCACACCCTGGCCTGATGGAGCCAGTGAAGTCGCTGGAGCTGTTACCAAAGGCTTCTGTACAAGTCCTCAGTTGATTGTAAAAGTGCCCACAAAGAACACGCAAGCGGCTGAGGCAAAGTCATTCAAAGTTTTTGCCAAAGTTAAATGCGCTTTGCAGTATATTGCTACCATTAAAATGACTCGTTTTTGCTAGCAGTAATTACTGAGATGTCAAAAATCAAATGATGAATTAGTTCAATAGAAAGTCCAAGACACAAGTGAAGGGCAGATTCATCTTGCAGAGCACACGTGCTTCTCCGGGACATGCGGTGTTTGCACAGCCCTGCACACTTTGGTGCTGGACGTGCCCGAGGTGAAGGGCAGGTTTCCTTCCTAACACCACCAGTTCACATCTTTCACAACTCTGATCAAAATGCACTTACCAAATGAAACAGAAATGAAAGCATCATCTCAATACCACATTTAGTGACTCAGTGAACCAGAAGTCAGGTCACACATTCGCCGACTGTGGAATCAATTAACCCATTAGGAGGAATTAAGCATGGCCAGCTTTGCATTTACTGTAGGAAAAACTGAAATGCAAAAAAGGAAAACTGACTTGCAGTTACTTTTTCCTCATGACTGAATATCTTTTAAGTTAATGCAACAAGATACAGAACGTTCAAATGCAGGGACTAATACAATATCCATTTACTTAAGGTTCAGTGAGTCAGACCTCACTGCAACTTACTACTGAACTTCCCAACAGAAGTTGTTACTGAGTTAAAATTTTATATAAGATTTATTCCTTAAAGAGGGAGAAAATTCTTAGTGCTCTTTACTGCTAAAATCAGTTTTGAAATTTTTTAAACTGCAATCATAAACGATCTTGCCAGAAAAGAAGACAACCAGCTTTTTATCTCTAATCATGAAGGATTTGTTTGCAGGCTCCGTTCAGGGACGCGGTGAAATCTATCTGGGTGAGGAGGATGAAGGAGCATTTAACAGGGCAGGCACACATCTCCTCACCTCTCCTACCTGCAGGAGCTCTCTGGCAGCGCCAGCAGCAGCTCTGCCACCCTCCTGCTCTCACTGGGCACCCTGGCTGACAACCACCAAATCCTGAGGTGCAAATTGTCATCACTGAGAGAAGAGGTCAGCTCCAGCTCTAGAAGTACGTTCATCCCCTTTAAATTTCTGGAGAACATTAGTAATATGTAACAATTATATGGCACTTTTGAGTTTTAGATCTCAATGCTCTTCACAAGAAGTGGAAAATATCCTATTTTCAAGGTACAGAAAAGAAGTGATGAAAGGACACTCAGTGGTTGTTTCAGGTAAATAATCCAGGTGTAATGAGTTGTAATGAAGATGCTTTTACTGTCATGTTTGTTAATGCAGTTCAGGCAATGATATCTGGATTGGAGCACAAAAGCTTTTGCAGTTATAAAAGAGATAAAGGCCAGTGAATTTTCCAAGTGTCATATAGATATAATTCCACCTCTTAAAAATATCAGCTTCTTTTAAAGCATATTCTACTCTTGAACTGGTATTATATTTAAAAAGGGCCAAGGAGGGGTCACCTCAAGACAGAAAAATATATTCAAATAATTTTATGAAAGTGAAAACACAGCTCAAAATGGAGATTTCCAAGAAACAGCCTGAGGTATCTTCATTCGATACATACTCGTCCTGAATAGAAAAGATTTGCTTCTAGAACAACTTTGATTACAAAACCAATGTACAGATTTGAGAAAGAACAGTTTATTTCTTACTGGTAATCATATGTTAGATATTGAAACAAGAGGCTCAAGGATGCTAAAAATGCCAGAGGAATCAAACTGGTATTTCTAATATTACACAGATACTAATACTGGTGATTTCTGAGTGGTTTTCTTAACACAATTTAACTTTTCATAACACAATTTAACAAATTGCCAGTACAAAGGCCGAGTACTCCTTTGATAGAACAGGTCTTAGTCAAATGCTGTTGTGGTGTTTTTTTAAATCACATAAAACCACATTTTTTGCACAACAGAACAGAATGAGTGCTCATGGGTACCTGTAAAAATTATTTTTTAAAGCAACTAATAAACTTCCCACCAATTGTGGCAGTAGGTTGTAAGTTTGGCCCACAAATATTTAGCAGACGTGACCAGACAGGATTACAGCTGCCCCTTACAGCATTGCATTTCCTTTCCATGGTGCCAGCAAAACACCAATCATCGTTCCTATGGACTTAGCCTTTACTTACGTAAGAGTTAAAAAAAAACAACCCACCCCAACACTACAGCCCAACAAACCTCATTGATTTCGCAAGACATGACTGCCAAGAAAAATGGCTTTCATCACACTTCATAATAAATTTATCTAAAAAGTCATTTGTTTAAAGTATTGCCTCAGAAAGCTCCCCTGAGACACGCCATCTTGATGGCACTCTTTTCATTATTCAAATATAATGAAGTGATTCTGCATGGTTATGCCGGACTATAAATCACTGCTGTAAAAAAAAAGGCATGTTCAGCATGTTAACAGACCAAAGATCAGATTCTGAAGAGTGTTTTATTATTGTATATGCACTTTATCTCTTGCACATACACAGCAGATAGCAACTCTTAGTACTTTCCCAAATTCCATCACTATTAAATTTGGAAGCTGACGGGAGAGACACTTTAAGCAGGGACTTATTTTGCAGTTCCTGTCCAGTGCTGTTGCAAACTATTCAACCTCTTTGCAGCCTCACACACCCACACCACAACGCTGGAGAAAGTCAGCAAAATCAGAATACTTGTGGTAGAACCTATTGTAACCAGCTTCTGGTTAAAAAAGAATTAAACACGTCAGAGGCTACATTCAATTGACACTGAAAAACCAGCTAATATGAATATTCTTTTTCAGAAAGGAGTCTAAAAGGACTTGTCTTCTTCCCAAAACTGCTGGGAATTATTTTTTAAATTAATTTATACTCCATCATACATCTGAGTAAATGTCAAATACTTCTCTAAGGTTGCAGACTAAAACCCAATGGCAATGTTTCACACAGTGGATTACCCAGACTGAAAATCATTGTAGATTTATAGGATAATTTTTTTAATTTACTCTTGGTCATGCTTCACAGCAGTTTTGAGTTTTCAATTCTTTAAGAAACACTTGACAAGCAGGATCCCCTTGGTCAGTGCCTCACACACAGGAAGAACATTGCATTACTTCAAACAGGTGAAAAACTAATTAAAATGATAACCTTCTATTACAAGGGAAGCTCCTGGTGATTTAACTCCTAGGCAGGGAGGGAACAGTCCCTCATGTCTGCATACAGCCCACCACACACTGTGCTTGCTTTTCCCTGTTCATTTGTTCCTGGAAAACGGTGTGGATTGTTGAACGGTCTGGCCAAGCCCCTTCTAACCTCAAGTAACTTTTACCTTGAAGCCTATGACCTCTGTGAGTAACTGCATTTAAGATTTAAAGTGGTACAAACAAACAGGATCAGTGGAGTGCAACCAAATTACAGGAAATGTGATACCCCGAGCACGGCACTGCTGCTGTACTTCACTTCTGCATGGAAAAGTGGAGATCAGTAAGAGCAGATAACAGGAAAGCTTTAAAGACTGCATCATAGTTAATAATGGCTTTCTTTTATCAATTATGTAGTTTCGCTTTCTTGTGTCTCTATTGCCTTTTTTCACTGTATCATATATTCACTCAGATCTTTAAAAACCAAGCCAGAAGATACAAAGAACGCGACCACCACAGAGACAGACCTACAACACAATTTATATAAAGTGAAATAAGGTATTTCAAGACTTCATAAACCATTTCAATATGTAACCATTTCATGAGTAACCATAGTGGAATGACATTTAACCTGGCTGGCAGGAAAGCCTCAAAGATGAGTGATACTGATAGTGGAAATCACAAAATGTTAGTGCACTTAACTTCTACCAGACTTCCTAAAAATGAGAGCTCTGCAGGGTTACAAACAGAATATCTTAAGATCAGGAGATTTGATTAAATCTTAACAGCAATTGCAGCACTGCTTAGAGTTAATGGTTCAAGTTACAAGAGGCTGAAAAGCTAAATAAAGCAGTTAAAGTGAAAGCTGAGTCACCAACCTGGTGTTTCGAATTGTAGGAGAAACTGCCAAACTCAACAACTTTTTCAAAACTCCAAAGAAGTGTCCCTTCTAATACCACTGGCTTTGTTAACCTTGCAGGTTTTTTGTACAATACTCCAAAGTATTGATGCTGTGTAAAGTTTGGCAGGGAAAAAGGGGAAAAAAAACCCCATCAAAACCACCCAGATTCCTATCCTTAAGTGTACAGAACTAACGAAAAATACCAATGTCACTGACAAAAACCAGAAGAAAATAGGGCAGGGCATATCAGGAGATATTGTTCTCTCAAAAAAAACATTAATTATATACAGTATATTATCTTACCAGCATCTCTGAATCATTCCTCAGAATTTCAGCCCTTACGGGTCTCAGCCTGGACAGAATCTCCATGTCTACACTGGAAACAAAAAGACATGCTCAGAAGTCCAGGCATTGGGGAAAAGCATGGAGTACAAAAACCCCTAAACCAATACCCAGTGCTGGGTTTCAAACCTGTTTTATCCCTCATTCAGGTACAATCCTTCCGATTGCTTGATGTTTCTTAGAAAAATGATTTAAGTTGAAATATTTTTTAGGAAAACATCAGTAGCTTGAAAAAGAAAAAAGAGGAAGGTACAGAGGGTTGTTTTCTTTTTACCCTCAACAGAGAATTTCTGCTTGTAGGCAAAGGGGCATCTGTATCTCAGGGTTAAGCATTTCTAAATCACAGTCCTAGCAACATCCATCTCCAGAGCCCCTTCGGCAGGCTGTGAGCACCCAAGTCCTCAAAGGATGGCACAAGGGATCACAATCAATCCCTTCAGAGGCACAAGAAATGCTGCCACTCTGTTCTGCCACAGGAAAAAAGGTTAGTTACAAATTTGGCTAATGCCATCTCTTTACTCCTCTGCATCACTGCACTCTGTTCAGTTCCACCCTTGCACTTAACATTCCCACCTATATTGAACTGCAGATGATAATTTAAATCCTAAATGCTATTTACAAAGCCTGTCCCACCGCATAAGGCACTGTGAGAACAATTAAAAAGGAGAAGTGAGCGTGAAGGGCGATGTGGCACCCACATCTCTGCAGCAAAAGCTGATTGAAACATAATTTAGGCAAGCTGCTTATTCTTGCAGTGATCAGTCAAATTCATTCATGCTCTAAAACACCAGTCATTAACCACATCGACCACGTACTAAAAGAAGTGAAGTTGTTATCTAATGGAAATCACCAAGCGGGGCTTTCAGAGCTTTGTTTTAACAGCAGTGAAAATTCCACAAGTTTCCAAAGAGCTTTTAACGGCTTTTAGAAATTAGACATTAAATTACTACCTGATATAATTTTACTTACATAACAATATGCATGGAAAAAGCAGAGTGTAAGTACATTTTCTGGATAGCTGAACTCTTCTCTTATTGTTCATGAACTGAGAGAAACCTCCCTCAAAATCCAGAATTACAAACTGGGCTTATGGTGTTACATACCAAGGAATGGCAAAAAATTTCTTCAACAGTGACAGAAAATCAGGCAGGACATTTTTAGGATTTTGTAATGAAGTCATATTACAAAATGTTCCAAGCCCCAATTTACTGTCAAACTGAATTCGGGGTAAAAAATTTTTATTGGGCTCCAAGTTTCCAGGCAACAGTTTTTAATAGAAAAAACCCACATCAGAGACTGCAAACAACGTAAGACAAAATTATAAGACAGGGGAAATGAGTGAGATGGAAAATATTGCTACATATCAGGTTCTTCTATGTGAAAATTGTTGGTCATTTCAACTGATTTTTTTCTTTAGAAAGAGTTTCATACGGAATTAGCCCAGACAACCCAAAAGACAAGTCAAGGTTTCTGTTTCCAAATACAAAAGATCAGACTATTTTATGTGTAACTCAAGATAAGGAGAAGATATAAAGAGCAGAACAACGAGCCAGAATTGTAAAATAAAACTCTGAGATTCTGAGTCATATGTTAGTTCATTTCCTTGGCTCTTTTCTTTCTTTCACATTCCTCTTCAAAAAAAACCCCTACAGTTAATTTGTTTCAGCCAGCAGAACAGGCAGATGTAAAAAAGTCAGATCTGGATCCTGATTCAACTTCCGGATTCAAACACCTTTTGAAGACTACTTTATCCTTGCAGCAATCTACAAAATTAACAGATCAACCTTATTCTGAAATCTTTCATTTAAATTTAGTGGGTTTTACTGTGCTTGCTTTCCCAGAAAAAAAAAAATTATGAAATTATCAGGTTTGTAATAAACTGGGAATAACATGTGTTTGTGGTCAGCACATCTTTATCCCTAAAACTTACATCGCACAGGTCAGAGACTGGTTCTGACTTCAGCAAATTGAGCTAATAAAAGAAAAGAAAAAAGTCTCATCACCGAGGATTTCTCCTAATACCACCTCTCCCTTTTCACTAAATATTCCCAATTTCCCTTCTCCCAGCCTTTCTGACAGGGCTGGGAATTGCTACCACAACCCAGCAGTTTTATCCTGCTCTGTCATTCCTGAATTGTAGCATGACAATTACTGAGGTGTGGTTTATCCCCAGATCCCAGTGGGACTGAAGCTCCAGAGGGGTACACATGCACGGAATTTTCAAAGTTAATTTAGGTGGTGATCAACCCTCTATCAGGTTTGCCAGGTTAAAAAACCCAGCGAAAGGAACCTTGCCAAGGTGTATCAAGCTGTAAACATGTGAAGGCTCCCCAGATTCTTCCCCTGTACCCTACCCTATCACCATTTTTAAATGCTCTACACTTTAGCCACTGTGTGCCAAAGCACAGACTCTCCAACCCAAAAGGCCCCTTTTAGGTTCAAATATTTTCCCAGTTTGCAAGTTTGAGGGTGTTGGTAAGTTGGAGGGATCTTTTTCAGAGCTCAGTAATATAAAACAGGGTCTTCATGGAAGATGAAAGGTTTAATTGCCAGAAAGAACAAAGGTAATGATTCAGTTCAAACATCCCATCTTTATACAGGTCTCTGAACCGTAATCTTTTAATAAATGAAACTTATTTCCATGTACTCCTTCACACAAAACTTTAAACCCTTCATTATTTCTCTTTTCTTGCTGGAGTTCTGTGGTATCAGTGGAACGAACAGAGCACAGAAAGTAGCCAAAGTAGTGAACGGTATCTTAAGACTTACAGAAAGTGATACAAATACTAATGTATAAAGCAGAGCTTGCCTTTCACCTTCCAATCCTTTAGCTGACATGCTCTGAAAGGCCGTCACTCTTTAAAACCATATGCAATTTAATACAAAGTCTAGGTTAAAAGGAGGAAGAGAATTGCACAAGTTTAGCAAAAATAATATTGAACCTAAAACTGGTTATCCCTGCAACTTCTCTCCTGTTCTTATAACTGTCAACTGCAGCATTGCTGATTAAAGAAAAATGTAAAAGGGTTGCAAAACAAATAGCTCCTGCAAGCTATTTTGAGGTTTTTGTATGCAAATATAACAAATATGAAACATGAATAACTGTGGAATTAAATACACACATGGATGAGTTTTACTGATAGATGTGGTACAAATCAGCAAAGCTCAGTCATCATTACTCCCCGTGTTTGCCTTCTTACTCAAGAATCTCCTTTGGTCAAGATGTACAACATACAAAAAAAAGAACCCTGTTCTTAATGTAGCAGGTTTCACACTGCTATAAATCACATGCAGAGGTGCTGTGACCAGAAATCCAAGCTATACTGAAAGGAAGAGTATGTGCTTCTGCCGGAGTTTTGTTCTCTGCAAGCCAATAATTTTCAATTACAAAAGTTTTCTCAGAAATCTCTTGAAATTGTGTTGACTTCAGATGAATATAATTTTTTTCTATTCAAGTAATAAATTACAGATTTCTCTTAGTTCAACCTGACTAGCACTGAATAAATTGAGAATTAATCTGATTCCTCCTCTGATTCTAAAGTCATCATGAGGAGTTCTTTGGGTTTCTGTAAACACGTCTTAAGAAGGGATTGAACAACTTTCAGCCTACAGATTCAGTTAGCAGTGCTTTTGGGGGATTAATTCCTGCTTGCAGCATAACTGGGATACACAGCATTGCTGGTGCTTAAAATGTTCAGCCAGTGCTGCAGAATCTGAAAAGCACAGTATTAGAGAAAAAAAAGGTAAAGTGAGAAGCAAGAAAGAACTTGCTCCTCACCAGTTTCATTTTCTCTGTAACACAGGAGCACACAGAAATTAGGGCAGAGAACTTCCTCAGTCACCTGTTTCCACAGCATCTTCTGGGCTTTAAAAAGAGATCTACAGTCTCACATGGCAAGAACGTCAGCAGGAAGCTGTTAAATTGGTTTTTCTGAAACATAAAATATGAGGAACATACATCATTTTAAGCATTTAATTGACCAGAGGTGCAGAGAGAATGTCTACTGAATATTTCTTCATCTCAGGAAAGCAAACTTCCACATCCTGCCACTAGGGAGAAGAACAGGGATTTTAGCAGGCCTTTCCCTTGGATTTCAGTGTACCTGTCTGACATGTCAAACACCACTGTAAGGAATACACAGACTTTTACCCTTAGGTATTAAATGAGGGCTAGACAGGAAACATTCTCAGCCACGTTTTAAACAATAAACTACTCCATTGCTTCCTCTTGGAGACTTACCAAACATTTACTAAGAGTTTCCTAGTAAGTCACCCTTTTTTTGTTTGTTTTTAACAGAAAGCAACTTCCACCCAGCCAGCATAACTGAGTTTATGATCCCTGAACCCAGAGATATTTTCCCCTGCCCTTCTGTGTTAGGGTTTATACGAAAACAAGCAAGAGCAATTCTTTCCCTATTACAGGGTCTCACCAGTTGCAAGTAGAAAAAAAAATCAATAACAACTTCCAAGTAACTCCCAATGCTTCCTTTTTACCTTTCCTAAAGTAACAAAATAAGAGCTACTGCAAATATTTTAAAAATTAAAGAAACAGCAGTAGAGCGTCAGCCCACAAAGCTCAACATAAGTGCCTTTACTGCGATATTTTCTCATTTTTCCACACAAAGTTCTGCTGTTTCTTGGATGAACACTAGAGCAAATATTCTTATACATGCTTAAAGAGGACACTCCAGTGGAAAAAATGATCTTGCCTTTTTTTAGTCCCATTCCTATCAGACAGAAGGTAATGCAGCCACCAACCACAGAATACACCACCAAACCACTTGCAGCCCTTGCTGGTTTTGAGCTACTTCCCATGTGAGAAATAACAGATTTTGAAGCAAAGATACACACAAGCCATACACATTAAAAATGAAAAAGCCATTTCTTATCTGTATAAATTATTCCTCAGCTCTGTACAAGCTGGAATGCAACCTAAGTTTATTAACAAAAAAAAAGCCCCTTGAGACATGAGTCGCTGAATTGACTGTTGAGTACTGTCAAAAATATTATGAGGTACAATCCAGAGACTGAATCCCCACTGTTAAGATATTTTATTGAATTGTTTTCTTGAATGGGGCATTTCTTGCCACAGTGGGCAAAGGAATTCACTGCTGTTAAGAAGGCACCATAATCCATTGTGCAGCAAGGAACATGTGCTCTCCACTGTGCTCATCACTGGGCAGTGGAGATGATGTTTTACAGCCTACTTGTATTTCTCTTTTGGTTTCTCAACTGTTCTTCAGGTTTCTCTCCTCTCTTCCCTTTCTTTGGAATATGAACGTTATGGAGATCATCGCCTTCATATAAAATTGTTTCTACACTAATCTTGGATGATAAAAAGCAATGCTAGAGCATTTTAGGTCAGAGAGGTTACTTGTTATATCAGTTTTCCCGAAAATTTCACTGTCCTCTGTAGCATTAGCACAGGCAGGTTGGTCTGCAGTGAAGAGCAGAGAGGCAGCCACACAAATTTGATAATTGCTGCTGAGGCACAAACCTTACATCATGGCATCTCTGGTCTTGGTGGACACATCCCAAGGTCAGCCTTCACTCTCACCAGTTCCATCCATCAAAAATAACAGGTTGCAGATTGAATCAACTGATAAGAGGCCAGAGTGCAAGATGCAGAGTAATAGCTCTGCCACATCAAGGTTACAGCTTCTGACTTTCACTGCACAGCAGGCCAAAGCTAATAACATGTGAGCTGTTAGAGTCATTCAACAGACTCCATCACAAGAAACATAAAAGAATATGCAGAATAACTGAGAGCTGCTCTTATTTCCTGGGGTACGGTTACTGTGGTAGCAGACACAGGTCCCAGGAAATTTGTCTCCCCCACAAATTACTCAGAAAATAGAAGAGTCTGAGTGAAAAAAACTCTTTGACAGAATCCTGAGTCTTCCAGAGTCGCAGGGATTTTGAGAACAGGGAAATTAAATGTTGCCTTTTATATTGTCTTTCTACAGTGGGCAGACAGGGATCCCAGAATAAAACTGGGAATGGAAATGGGCACACTGAGGCAAGTGAAGCAACTGCCCTTCCTTCCCAGGCAAGAGTGCCATGGCTGGAATACAGGCACAAGACAAGCTCAAGCTTCACATAAACTTTTGAAAACAACAGCAGCTGGAAATGAACCTGGCCAAGGGACAAAGAGCATTCCCAAGATCTTTCCTCCGTATCTCAATCCCATCGACCTTTGGGCCTTGCATTTCTTTTGGGACAGAGAGGTTTTAAAATACCAGGCAAAGGAGAAAAGCAGAGGGCTATCCCAGGACACAGCACACAATCTCCCTGAAAACCCAGGTAAGGAACACGCAGTAGCAATAATCTCTGGCTTTCCTGGAGACCACATAAAACTGAAAACTATGAAAAGTGTAACTTTGTATAAATAGCTCTTGTGGCTGAAGCAAGGCTTGGGATGCTGCCACATCTCTGAGGAGCTACTAGAAGGTGTCTGGAAGAAAAGAAAGTGGTGTGTTCCTTCTCACTGCCTATTCTCCATATCTCTCACTCCTCTGACTGAATCAGCTGGCCCATTTTTAACTGTCCTTTCATCTTTACAATTAATAAAGCCAGTAAGTCTGCTTAACACTCCTTAAGTCCTTGTAAATGCCTCTTTTTGGTGCCTATTCATCCTTAAAACCTGCTGCCTGATAGAGCCAAATTGGAAAGCCTTGTGTTTCTTTTCCTTTCCGTGCTTCAAAGAACAGTGGAGCTGTTTATATACACCAGGACAGAGCATCAATAAGTAATCAGCAAACACCTCAGGAACTGCAGCTGTTTCACAGCTGAGCATCTTTAAAAACATTACCTGAAATTACTGTTAGACCTTGCTTTGGGTGTATTTTAGGAGAGTTGTTAATACAGAGAACTTTTGCATGAGTTTTGCTCACAGGAGTCTCTCCAGCTCGAGGTGCAGCTGCATCCTCTCCTGCCCTAGGCTGTAGTCTCATAAACACATTCTGGTAAACACATCTGGAGAGATGCACTGTGATACTAAATTCAGGCTTGTACTTAACCACAAGTATTAATTTCAAGTAGGTCACGTCCAGTTGAGCAGAGCTGCTGCCACCAATGTGAGCTCAGCGTTTTTGAGGATGAAGTTTAGACTGCAAGTAAAAAGATCTTTGTCTGAAAAGGAAGACAACTAACTAGCACTGCATCGCTCTAAAGGCCACATTCAAAATTTGCAATAAACACTTGCAATTTTTGGCCCAAAGTCAGGAATAACTTAAATTGAAATAAAGGTTGCTCACATCTTTTCATGGCTATGCTACACCCCATTCCAACCCTCTTCTTCTGTACCAACAGGACAAAATTTAACTCCAAGATTTCAACATTATTCCATGAGCTGAATACTGAGGACCATGGGGAAAATACCAAAAATTAGCATTTCCTGCTCCCTTTTAAGACCTATTTATTCATTTGTCATAAGGATCTGCGAACTGGAAGTGGGTGGAATAATGACATGAGTAGCCAAGGAAGTGGGTCAGTACCACAGACGGAAAATGCCAGACACATCATAACCTAAGCCTCTGTTTGCTGTGTAACTCAAGCAGTCTGCAACTACAAACAAATAAATCTAGTTTTAAAAGGAGACAACCACCCATGGAAAAAGTAAGTCTGGAATGTTCAGAGAAGACAGATTTATCACACAGATTGTACTTAACTGATTAGTCCTTCACACAGCAGGAAACCTCTCCATGCTGGCTCACAGTTCCAAGGTAAGAGAGCCTTGTCTCCCTTTACAATATAAATGCCATCGGAAGAGACACTTAAATTGATTGAGATTTTGCTTCTCATCGCAGAGGTGATCCAAGACTCTTGACACAACACCCTTATTCTTGTGTTGTGTTCCCAGCACAGAATGGCTGCGGCAGCAGCAGCCACAGGCCAGCAGGAGCCAACAGGGAAGCAGCGTGTCCTGAAGCAGCATCCACAACACTGCTCAGAGAGAAACTACAGACACAAAAGTCCTGGGGGAACAGGGAAACGTCAAGTGACTCCTCCAAATCCTCCTATGGTCAAAGAATAAGGAACTTACACATAGTTCCTTTGTTTGGGGAAGGCAGTTGCCGCGTTTTGGAAGTCAGTCCATTTGTCTCTGCTGGGGTTTGCACGGGGGTCTGTGAAGATCTGCCATGGCATGTCTCACACAACAGCCTTACTGGGACATGAGAAATCTCACACTGGGTGCCTCAAAACATTTACCAAGTTCATTATTTCCTGAATTTTGTTATTTAAACCAACCCTTATTAGCTGCAAGAAGCATATGGGACCCTGCTATAATGAAGCTACTCAATACTTTTAGCTGTTTAATATTGGATCAGCACATCATCTGGAGCAATCACCCCTCACATTTCACTTTAATTGGGCTGTCTGGAACAGAAAGGTTGAGAAAGGCACACATGTTCCATTTCCAAGCAGTATGTTCAACTGGCTCATGAAAGGTTAAAATCAGGAATAAGAAAATAGCTTTATTCCCCCAGGAGTAATGCCAGTTGATCAGTTTAAACACAGATGTTTTAAACTCCACATCTAATAAAGGGTATACCAAGGCTCCAGAGATTTGCACAAATAGGGAAATTCCTTCCCTTCAAAGTAGATTCTCATTATAATGTCTTCTACTATGCAAATATCTGACAAAGAAATCATAAAAGCCAAAGCAGTAGGTGGTCTGCTTGGATGCCAACACTGATACATCTCTAGTTGACATCAATATGTGATTTGTTACTGGTAAAGAGCACTCAATATTCTCAGAATGCAAATGTTTACATAGCCAGGCAATCAACTGATCAGTCCCATCCAGACTGAAAGATGAATGGATGTGTATCCTTAACCAGGCTTCTGAGTGGCTCAAGGGGAATAAGGACTCATTGCAGTGCCCAACTCTCACACATCAAAATAAGCAGGGTCAAATGCACTTTTTTTCAATCACAAAACTTGAAAGCCGTTTTTCTCCCTTGAAGAGATTATCACAGCAGTAGAAATCACTACAGAACACTGAGGGAATATTTGCACGTGAATAAATCACACTCAAAAAATATACAAGTTGAATTTCCTTAAACCAGTTCCTAGTTTAGTGGTGGGCAGCTCTGCAGGGCTCTGTGTTACCAAACCACCACAGTAACACAGTGCTGAGAGTGGTTCTGGGTAAGTAATTACAGGGCACATCCCACTCCCTGACTACCTACAAATTATCAAAGTCTGTTCATCTCCTCCTTCATTTTCAGACTATTGCCTTTATTGGTAAGTAAGGCAATTTTTGGATGTGAAACAACACAGCATGGCTTAGAGATTCCTCTTGGAAAACAGCAAACCTTGGATCCATTCTCAAGTACTGATAACTTTAATTCAGGTACTTCCCCACTTGTCACAAAGTTTCCAAATAACGTTCATATTTGATGACACTTTATAGCAGCATCCTTGGAGAATTTGATAGGCTGCCTAACAGGTCCTCACAAAAAGTTCCTCATTCTCCTGTACTGTGGGAAATTGTGCTGGCAAGTAAGAAGTTTTATTTAATGGGGTGAGAGAGAAGAAAAGGAAAAGTTAATTGAAATTAGATGTTATACCCTAACTTACCACAGTGAAGATGGAAACAGATAAATTAGTCTTGAAACAGCATTTTTGGTAAATAGCTAAAGCTGATATGAACAGTTAATATTCTTTTCCTTAAATTATCTCTGCACTCCACTTTTGTATCTTATCTACAGTTCTCAGGGGTTTGATGCTAGAAAGGCTTAAGAGAGTAAATGCCATCAGTGAGCTGTATCAGGTTCCAAACACACAGTCATGTGGTTCAACCAGGGTGACGTACCAGGACACAGCACTCAGAGCAACTGCAGTACCAGGGAGAGGGAATAGCTGTAATTCTGAGTGTCAGCACAACCAGCTCTTTCTAACCTTCCATGCTCATTCCTGAATGCAGAATCCTTGACATAATTACAAAGTATACTGTCAAGGATAACCAAAGGCTGTACTGACAGTCCTGGGCTCTCAGAAATCACAAGTTTCATCACAACATGGGTAAGATCTTCATTCACTCTGTGATTTGAGTGTGGCAGACACTGTAGTGTCTCAGGTTTGGTCATTTAACCAAAGGTTGGGCCCTTCTAAGACTTGCTAGACCTCACAGACTGGAAAGACGGAGGATGTGCCATCTCCCAGGAGCCCCAGCCTGCTGGGGAGATCCTGGGCACAGCAAGAGAAGTGCACCTCTCAAACCAGGGCTGGCAGCCCTTTGGTAGGAAACCAAAGGCAACTCAGCAAGTTTCATGGGGAACAAAAGAAGTTTTCCAAGTGCAGACAGGACTGTTCCAGGTTTCTTCCAACTACAAAGGTCAGAAATGAAGACCCAAAACACGTAGTGTTGGCTGAGGCAGCAGTTTGCACAGCTGCACTTTACACTGTGCCTCACATGGATTTGCAGTAAATCACCCATAATCCTGCCATCTTCTCATTGTTAATGTGAGGGTTAAGAGAACTCACAAGGTGAGAAGCTGAATGTGTTCCCTCCACTCACTCAGGAGCTGCCTCAGCTCTCAGCAAGGTGGATGGGACAGTGCACCCTTCTAGAAAAGGCAGCTCCTCAAAGGCAGTGCTGGTCACCAGAGCTACTCACCCCTCGCCACCCTGAGCTAACTAAGCCAAAACACTACACTGAATGCACCAGACAGGTCAGAAACATGGCTTTGTTTTTGCTGAACTGGTTTTAACATTCTTTTCCAAGAAAATAACATTTAATTATGGGGCCTGTATGTTCAGCATCTTTCTTCATCCCAAAACTACTTTCTTATTAGATATATCAAGATCTCTAAAGCACGGTGAGCAAAGGCAGCTTTTTGAAAATGCTAAGTAGTCTTCATATGTGTAATTTAGATTTGTATTTGACACTAAACTAAGAACAAAACATAGTTTGACAAGGTCAGATGAAGGTGCTGAGCACAGCAGTTTATAAGAGAAACTTGGGCATGGCAACACAACTCTGCTGATGTACTAGAAAGGCATCCCTCCAAGAACCTTCCAATACCCTGCTTAGTATTCAATAAAACCTATTAGGACAATCACTTTGACTTCTAATATGCTTTTTCTCGTACATCACTGGGTCATTATTCTTTGTGAACATGTTGTCAGTATTTAATTCAACTAAGTTTGTATCCATGGCAATGGTTAGGAGTGAGCTAAAGAAAGGGGAATGTAGTCATAGGCCAGCAGCTCAGCAACAAAAAAATACAGCAGCCGACTAATGAAGTGAGAAGAGGTGAACAGGAGTGAGGAGAATGCCAACAAAAGAGGGGAGAGTTGTAATTACAGTTGTGAGGGAGGACAGAGAAATGTGGGAAGCAGCCAAACTCCAGTTAGACTGTAATTTGGCAAATCTTGTATTTTTAGCACTACTAACAATGGTGGTCACTTCCAGTATTCCAGTAAGTACAAACAAGCCTGCAGGGAGATGCTGTCTTATTCCTTGCCACATCAGGTCTGTCAAAATGAAGTGCTTATCTACACCAACGTCCTGTGCTGCTTTATCATTCACAGAACAGCAAAGCAACACGACCCTCACCTCCCAAGCAAATTCACTTACAAGGGGCTTAAAAGGTTTCAGACCTTCCTTAGAGGGTAATACAGTTGTCGAGAAGGTAACAAGGCCCACATCAAAAACTGTGCCACTTTCTGTAAATGACTGACAGCAGAATAAAATTGTGACTATCTTTACTATGTAAATGATTTACTATAAGCAGCTCCAGACAAAATCCCAGGTTATGAATCTACACCCTGATGCTGATCATTGGAGAAAACTATATATCCCCATTAGTAAACCGTCAAGAATGAGCTTTAATGAAATTCCCCCTAACTGGAAAAGTGTTTTGAGATATTTTCCAAAATTACCACAGGCTATAGAGGTTAATGAAGCACAAAACACACAAGTATCTTCTAGTTTCAGGTTTCTTTACAAAAGAAGCTCTCATATCCAGGTTTTAGGGCAAAAAGAATACCTCAAGCTGTTACTAAATCAGCCAGCTCAGTATTAGAGATTATAATCACATCTCACTCTAACAGTACCTCATGCCTTCCAGGTTTTAATTCTGAGAGACTGAGTTAAAAGAGATTAATCCCAGCACAAGATATACTATCATATTCCTATGCATTTTTCTCAGGTACAGACTGCAGTTTTCAATATATAAATTGCCAGCTACTTATCTCCACTCCTAGTTAAAAGAGTTAATTGTTTCTTACATATGGCAATAAATGCGCTCTAGTAACAAAAAGTGTCAAATCTGCAATGCACATGAAAGCAACTGCATTCAGTCTGTTTAGAAGCCTGTACAGTTAAAATTCCTTCTGCTTGACTGCTCTTTAAACAGTATATCTGAAATCAGCTAAGCAAAACCATGGAAGATCTTGTAAACTGAGGCATCTTTGTCTGCAGTAAGATGTTGCATTAATTTGAGTAACACAATTTTTAAATCACTTTACCTACTTAACACAATTCTCTCACATGCAGAAGACTGCACACATCATCTCACATGTTCTTTAAATAAAGTGGTCAAAGCTCTTACTTTTAAGAATTATCAAGAACAGAAAACATCTGTTGCCCCAAGTATTTGATGGACTGGAGAATGAGGAAACCCTCATTCACAGTGGCAGCTGAACATATGCGGGTTACCATTATACACATTATTAGTTTAGCTTCATATTTTACTACTTTTGCCACAATAGACAAACTCAGTTTTAGTATGTAAGTAGAAGGGCTACCTCAGAACTGCAGGAACAATTTTGTGAGAAGCTGAAAAACATCAGTTTGGACAAGTTCTTTCTTCTTCTAGCACACGGTAATGCAAGATTAAAGATATATGTGCTAAAGGTGGGCTAAAGCTTTTTCAATTTAGGAATTCTTCCAACACCACGTTCCTCTTCCTTATTTCCACAGTGTACTTAAAGCCATTAAATATGGTCCTGTGGCCTCTGAAGCATGTAATTACTAAGATAAAATATGGAAACCTCTATTTGTCTTTCTGTGTTGCCAGCCTTGAGGCTGCCAAAGGAGAGTGCACTGCACTGTGTTCCCTTGGGCTTTGTCAGAAAGGTTTTAATTGTCCGAACCAACCAGAGCAGATATACCAAAACATGCACTGCTCCACCAGCTGCATGTAAGATTTTTGAGGTTACAGCAAGAACAGGGAGAAGGATAAAATTCACACGTAACTCCAAGGGCAGGAAGGAGGCCCATTCCATGCTGCTGCAACTGCCCAGAATCCCTCTTACATGTCATTACAAATGAAGCAAAAACCCCACAATGACTCCAACACCCACAGGACAACTTCCTAAAAAAGAATTCAGAATATCACTTAGGAGTAGTCTTCTCTGCAGCTTTTCCTGGCTCTGAGGTTGGTTCACAGTCACTTGGGCCTTCAGAGAATAGAGCAGAAGTCAAATTGTCCTGTGATTCACTCTAGAATTTTTGGGGTCATGTACACTCTTTCATTGAGTTCAATATTCAGCCTAGATTAGTCACAAAGACTATCCTATTTTCATTCAAGGAGAAACACGCAGCTTGCATATTCCTTAATTCCTTACAGTGCCCTGAGCTTCCACACCAAACAGAATTAGTTCTACTGAATGAATTAATCAGTTCTAGCAGAAGCTAAATTGTTAAAAATTATGTTCTCTCACTTTTCCAAGTTATTACTAAACTTGGGATTGCAAACTGAAAGAATGGGTGCCAACTTTCCTTTTCTGCCTATTCATAGGAACAAATACAGCCCAAATACATCCCTTTCCCTGAAGAGTGTTAACACTGATCAGGACACTGCCAGTATCACTCAAGTTGCAAATCAGGCAAGAAAGGTTCTTTTCCTAGATTTCTAGTAAATCCTTGATCATTCAGCTTTATCAGCCTTCTATTATCTATTCTATTATCTTCTATTATATCTTCTATTATCTTCTATCTTCTATTATCTTCTATTATCTTCTATTATCATCAGAGATAATAGAAGAATGAAGCTCATTCATGCTTGACAGAATGCTGAGCAGCTCCTCTATCCAGTAAGGCTGTTGTCCAACGGTTAATTTTTTATGCAGGTACAACTTCAGCCTTTCTTTTTACTCCATATAAAAAGAATGGTGTTGGGTTTATGTATTTAATGTATACATACATACATACAAGAATTCCCGTTGTGTTTTTTTCCTGGCTGAATTCCACTTTGAGCATTTCTACCTCACCAAAAGTGGCCAGTTTTAAATGTAATATCCAGCATCTCTCACAGTTAGCTTAAACTTGAGCATATTTTCCTTGGGGTTTGGTAAGTATTTGATGTAAAGTGCTTCTATGCCCCATGACAGAAGAGAAGGAGGGTCCACGAGTGCTGTGGAGTAGGATGGCTCATGGAATACATCCCAAGAATTTTTGTAAAGTATCCCTTGCTGGGAGCAGGGCCATGTTCAAGACTATCCAGGGAATAAAACAAAAAGCTCAGGTCACACTTTATCCAAGCAGGCAGGTTAGAGAGGTTCCAAGATGAACTCAGGGTCAGCCATCAGCATGCCCAGTTACTGGCAGTGATTCATGAGAAGGGAGAAGGAGGGCTCAAGGAACAGAGTTAAATCAGCACACTCCAACACATGTCACAGCCCTCCGTCAGTTTATGGAGGCAAAGGTGATAATTTAATAAATTTAGATCACAGAATCACTTTCCAAATAGCTGGAGACCAGGGTCTCAGATTTTAAGAACACAGAGTGGGGCTGGATATTTTATGTACATAACTCATACAAACCTCTTGATTTCCATAGCTACTTTAGGTACACTTCCTTTAAAGTTGCTTCATCTCTTTCAACACTGACCAAGTATCTGTAACACGTAACCACTTGAATTCGAAAGGTTTGTTGTAGAGAGTGAATAAGGAAAGGAACACAACCATTCGCATAAGCAACGACTATTTTTTGTAGTGGGGCTGCACATCACAGCTCCCTATTATTTACTGGTGCATTTATATACATGTAACTCCTGAGTGACTTTTCCCTGGAAGTTTTCCATTCCCAGTTTGGTGTTGTGAATGAACAGTGCAGTGTCACAGCAACACTGAGAAATACAGAGGAGATGAAACTGCATTCCTTGATGGCACTGGGGCTGTTATCATGGTTTAAATAAACACACGTGCTCCACTATTATTCCTCCCAGCGAGCGTGCCAGTCTACAGGGAAGTACAAACCAAAACAAAACAGCCACAAAACAAAACAAAACCAAACCAAAACGATTTTATCATCACAAATCTTAAGTACTTTCCATTTGGGACACTTCCGTAGTCCTGCTGCAGCATTAGCAGGCACATACCAGTGCAGCTGCAAACTGCCTGCTTTTCTAAGGTGTTATGTGGAGGAGCTTGGTGCTGGTACTTCCCCAGAGCTCTCTGCATGCAGCTCCATGGAAATGGCAGAAACAGTCTGCAGAGGTTTATCAAACCTACTGCAACAAGAAAGGTGCAGATCAACTAATGGCTGCTTGGTTTTGGCTTCTACATCCTTAAGTGATGTAAGCTTTTCATAGAGTAATTCAAACTCTTTTTGCACAGAAATAGTGCAAAATTCTTAAAATACTTGACTTTGTAACTAATGTTGCACTAACATGAGAGGTCACCTGGTTTTCAACCAGTGCCCAAAATAATTCTTCTCCTCTAACTATGGATGATGATGATGAGAGATAACTTGAAATATGTGCTTTGACTCCTTTAGAAGGCCCAGAAAACAGCTCCGTTTTGCTGATCCTCCCTCCCATCAAAAAGGCACATTTTTCACTATGATAAAAACACTTGTAAAGAGCGTGGAAAAGCAAGGATACTTACAATGGAAATAAGTGACCTGGAGGTAGTCAAGACTCAACTGTGCTTACAAAACATTGTGCTAAACCTTCATTAATCACAGAACACAACATTTTTAGAAATATTTCTGACCTGGTCAGAAATAGGGAAAGCCTGAAGGTTCTTTAAAGTCCAGACTTCAAGATTTCGAACCCAACTGCATATAGGAAAGCAGTTTAGATAAATCATTCAGAACAGTTTTTCATATCTCAAATAAGAAGTTTGATAATCCAGAATCACTAGCTAAAACACAGTATTGCCAATTTTGTGAGTTGTCTGCAGCTGTGTAATAAATACCTATAAAATCAACAAGGCAAGAACCTTAGATGAAGATCACAGAATATTTATGCCAGCTGGAAATAGTGGAAATGGTTTAGGCCAACTGCTGCATTTTTTTATTCCGATTTTCAGATAAATAACATCCAGCATGTGTTGGAGCTTGTCAACAACTGACATTTAAACCCATTTATAAAGAAAATTCTAAGATTCTTGAAAAAAAACAAAAAACAAAAAAACCCAAGTTGTTATTTCTTCCAAAACATGTTGGCCTTGAACTTTTTTTTGCACTGCATCACAGATTTAATTACAAGCTTTAACCCGTATTGAAAAATGCAGACACTAAATATGCAAACTGTCATCAGAATAAAAGCCACTTCTGCTCAGTTAGTCTTGCTGAGAAAAACAGCTTAGTGTCACTGAAGTACTGCAGACAGAGCTTGAAGAGATACTTTCCCAAGGCTTTCAATGCATTCTTAAAACAATGAAGCAGTACTTGACAAAATTTCCTTTGGCCCCACAGGGTCATAAAGGACAAGAATTTTTTTTAAAAACATCATTAAACAACCAAACTTCTCTAATCTAAAAATAAGAATTAATTCTTCATCTATTTCAATTTATTTGGTGACAATTGGTTATATCTTGCCTACAGAAGGAAAATAAATTTCGAAATCAACCTTTCACCTGAAGAAACTGCAAGTAATCTATTTCAGCACAGAGAAGGGCAGTTAATGCCTGCACTGCTGCTCTGGAGCTTTGCTTTCTGCTTTCTCCTTTCCTCTCGCCACCAATGTGCTTACAAAACAAACCAACCCCTCCTGCAGTTACAGCAGTCTCAAACGTGCTTTCAACATTTTCCTGTGTGGTGCTTTGTTCTTCCCCACTGCTCAGCTGCTGATCCAGTTTTGTGCAGCCCCAGCGTGCAGGTCACACACTGAACACGTCAGGCAAGCCTGGGTCAGAGCAGCAGACAGAAAAACCTGCTTCCAAAGACAAGCCAAAAAGAAAGCATTTGCTCTTCCCTGCAGTTCAGTTTGTGCCCTGAGCAAAAATAAAAGCATCAAAATGATTTTCTAAATTCCAGTGACTTGGAGAAGTCTCTTACCAAGGGCCAAATGCCTCCCACTGGTTCATGCACACTTGCATGTCAGTGTCTTAAGATTCACACTTAACAAGCATGCCTGGGTTTTTTTTCTTAAAAGGAGGGATTTAGCTGCTCCTTCATTTTAGGTATCAGAGGCTGTTGTACGTTATATTTTCAGTTATGCTTCCCAACTGTCATCCAGTTAACACAAAGAGCTATTTCCCCGCAGTAGGATCTGTTACCAACACGTGCTTCCCAGCTGATTCTTCTGGCTTTGAATTAAGAAAGTTGTGTGTCTGGGTCTCTCCAGGGAAAAAAAGGTTGTCTTATCTTAGAAAATTAAAAGCAAGATCAGGGGTGGGGCAAGACTACTGAAAAAATGAAAGACTTTTCAGGGTCGTGGGTTATAAGGCAAAAAGTAAGGGCTCTTTTCCTGAAGGATTTTGCTCCAGAAATATGAAGAGGCTTTGTCATACTTTATTCTTTCTTAGTGGGACAAAGACACAACTGAAAACCATAAACTCCTCAAAAAGCCCAAGCTGCTACTTGCTAATAACCTCCACTTATGGAAATACAAGTTTTTACAAGAAGAAAATTAATCTGTGTGGAATATTGTTAAAATACACAAATATGAATCCCATTTTAGAGATTTGAGGCCAAAGGCAAAGACAATGAGAGTTCAGCATTACAGCCAGAGAGAGACCATGAGCAGAACCCCAGAACTCTGACAGATGGAGTGGTGGGAGCACCACTGGATGCTCCCAACCTCCCCAACAGCCTGTGGAAGAACAGCTCCCACAGTACAGAGTGGTCTCTGCTCCGTTTTGGATGAGCTGCTGTTGATTTTAAATGAAGTAGCACAAAGCTGGAAACATAACAATATGACTCGCACTGTGATTTTGATAACAAAAGGAAACTAACTAAAAGCTCATCATTAACAATCTTTGCAAGTGCATGAAGTAGCTATTTAAGCAGAGGAAATAACCTTTTTAAGGGTATAATGATCTAACATCCATGATTTCGCGCTTTCTTTCGTTAAGTGGTTCTTCCTGCAATTAGTGTCAGAGTTCGTAGAAGTCAAAGATGAAAGTGCTTCTCCACAAGCAGGACTCTTAGTATTAAAAAGAAAATGTATTTAAAGGATGTCCCAAAGGCAGAAACATGAATGAAATAGAAGAAAATGTATCTGAAAACAAAACCTAATTTGTAAGCCACACTAGTTAGTGGATATTTATTGGCCTCAGTTGAAATCTCCTCCTATGCCAGTCTCCCCACAGAAGGAAGATGTGGAGAAGGAGTTCAAATTTCCACCTTTTTACTTTGCTGAGCAGAGCTGAATGTCTCATTTTTAAAAGAACGAAGCACAAAGGAGGCATTGCCACTTCTACATTCCAAAACCTATTCTTTCTCAAATATCTTTGGCTATTAGGAAGCAAATTTAGCTACTGATCTAATTTGTTTCAACTTATAAGTACTAATACCCAAGCAAACATATGTTGAACAGGCTGGTTAAGAATATTTAATGAGAGTTTAGTTACTGATTTGTAAATGAAAAGTGCAAATGTGGCAGTTGCCATAGATCCTTGTAGTTCCTTGCTGGCACTGAGCCCAGCTTGACTTAAAAATATGCAACATATTGATGGGGAAAAAGGAGAAAAAAATTTAATATTACGTGTAAAACTTGCTGTGAAAATACAATTCTGCATATGGATCTTAATTTAAATTGTACAAGCAAGACAAAATAATTCTGAATGCATTTATGTATGCTTTGTGCTGATGGGATTAATGCAAATATTACAGTTGCACCATAAATTCACAGTGAAGTGAATGCCTACAGGCAATTCAGTTTTCTGTCCTTGGTAGCTGTGAACAGAACTGTGTTCTGTTCTACATTTGTCAGCAAATGAAACAGTGAGGAATAATCTCTTCACTTGTACCTACCTCTTCATGACATTTCTGCCTTGGAACCAGGAAGGCCCTTTAGTGAAAAAAGAGCCACAGAGAAGACACAGCATGTTCTTGTTTCTGGAAAATAGAAGGAATGCAAGGAGAGTGAAAGGGCTGTTAATAAAACCTGACACTAATAGAAGTTAAACCCACTGCATTCATAAATTATGACAAACTCCAGTACTCCCCTCCTCCCCCAATTATCATACCCATTTCTGTAAACTCTTGCCTCATTTTCTTTCCTAACCCTTGTCTAGGAAGCAAAAGAAGCCCTGAGAAGTGGGCACTACAGAGCTGCTACTGAAAGAGATTAATTGTCAATACCCTCAGTTCCCATCACCAGGCAGGAAAGAACAGCCCTTTATAAAAGATACTTGAGACTGGGGAGTCCTTTCTGGGTGACCTGCCCAGGGTGGCACTGTCCATGTGAAGATTTTTTCCTATGGCACGATCTGACCTTCCCAAGACAGCTTGTGGGCGCTGTCCCTCGTACCAGTACTGAGAGGAACATTCCACCCCTGATTATTTCTTGGAGGGCAGCTGCAAAGCTGCCTCTAGGTCACACTTTATTCTCCTCTTTGCCAGGGAGCAACCCAGTAGGAGCTTCTCTTAACTGAGCAAGCACAACTCCCTCAACCCCTGATGTCAACTCATACCCTGCTCCTTGGACAGGGAGAACTTTTCTCTGCCACGTATCCACAGGCTTCCTCAAAGTAATCCAAAAAATAACAGGCAGCAGAAAATGAAACGCAGAATTAAACATTTAAACAAGCAAGTGCTGCAAAACACTGCACAGACAACATCATTGGTGCTTGTCCTGCACGGTCACACATAGCGTGTACTTTCCACCTTGCAGTGCATAGAAAAGTCAGTTTCCCTACAGACTTTCGTCACTATAGACTTCATTCCCTTTTACAACATGGATATAAACGAGACTGATTTTATTCCACACACATGAAAACCGAACCAGACAGCACTGACACCTGTTTTGGCAGACCCCACCTCATAACCAGGAGTGAGAGACTGTCAGTGGACTTGGCATTTCAGTTTGTCATCTGGATTTTCACTTTCTTTCATTTTTTAAGTCACAGCCAGCACTCAGCAGTCCTGCAAGGCACAGCCAGGCAAACCACAGCCACCTGCAAAGCTCCTGCTTTGTGCCTTGTCCAGAGTCAGTCAGGAATCCTGTGGGATCAGAAAGGATAAAATCCAGCTTTTCAGAACAGCTTTTAATTTCTCTAATTCCCTGAGTTGTTTGCAAGGGCCCCTTTCAGTCACCACACACTGTCCCAGGCACTGAATGTGGCACGAGCTGGTGCAAAAATCCCTCAGTACGGACCGCATCCAGCACTTCCCCAGCCCGCTCAGCAGGCAGGAGCTGCAGATGGAAGGGATCACTCTGAGAGCAGCTTCACAGCATTTATCATCACACCCTGGCAGGAGTCTGCCTCTGAAACTGGAGGTTTATATTTTGGTCACCTGTGGCTGGATTTACGAATTTACACAAAAAACACAAGTCTGCAGATAGCAAAGTTCTTCTTTTACAGATTTCATGTCCCCACTTCAGATTAGAAACATACTTTAGTACCTTAAATTAAACCTCAAGGAGATTTTAAAGGAGGGGAAAAAAATCAACATATTCTTGCCTTTTATCAGTGCCAGAAATTTCAACCACTTTAGATTATTTTTTTCATTCTTCCTAATCTCCAAACCTATCATATATTAAAAAACAAAACAAAACTCTAGGCACACAAAATAGTAGCATTTACCTTGAGCCTAAGTTACTAAATTGGCAAAGCTATAAGCACTTGAAAATGAATTTTTCAATAGAAAACTTTAAAAAACCTCAAGTGGATACACTCCTGCTTATATTGTGTATGTTGAGGGCATAACCTTAAGGAATTAATACAGTACCACAGGGAACATGAGGACATCGCACTGAAATACAAAATCACTGAAGAGTGGGAAAAAACACAACCCAGTATTTTAAAAAAATATTCAATTTTAAAAGAAGTATATTATTTCAAGAACATTTTCTGTGAGTGATCTGAGACTGACTCCTGTTCAAACCACCCTTACACACACCCCCATGTCCCTTGAGGACAGCAGGGCTGCCACAGGGGCGTCCATGTGCTTGATTCGTCCCTGGCATCCCCTGCCCACAGAGACACAGAGAGAGTCATGGGCCACAGAGGCACAAATCCTCAGCCACACACGGGTCAGCAGCTCAGAGTCCTGCAGAGCTGCTCATGGGAAAAGCCTTCAGGTTAAATAGAATCTTTCACTGTCTCAGCTATGCCTGGAAAGAGTTACAAAGCAATTCAGATTTTTATGTGTTTATAGGTATTTAGAAAAATGTTTATATACTCTAATTAAGTTTCTATAGTCCCTTCTAGTTCCTTCCATAGGATTTCTTGTCATCCTTGAATGGTTACACAGCCGTTATTAAAGCTGATTACACACCAAACAAAGCATCTGAGCGTAGTTATAAACCCTTTACAAGGAACCATGATCTAATACAGGATCTACGTGGCTCATTAAGAATCTGAGGAATTACCCCGAAGAAATGTGCCTCTTTTATAGAATATTATTTGTGTAAAAACCACTTTTATTGAGTTCTTAAATTACACTGGCATATAAACTGCCAATCAAAACTGCCCATAAAGAACAGGCGAATGAATCTGGTGAACAGGCACAAATGATGAAGACAAGGGCTGAGAAATCAAATGCATTACCACCATGCAACAGCATCTGAGGCAAAAGATACATTTTCTCCAGGCAGTAACATTTATTACATCTATCAGTTCAAGTCTATTGCTACCCCAGCATCAGCGAGTTCATTCAAAGTTGAAAGAACTTTAGAGGATACTTTTATGAGGATGATTTTGCCCAAGCAAAATGGGAAATGAAGTTCAATGTCATTTGTCACTGGCTCCCGTGGGGTCACGGGAGACCAGCCTGGCTTGTTTTCTTCAGGCAATAGGCCAGCACTGGGTATATGAGGAACCACACCTCTAACTTTGACATTAATTTACACAGAACTGAAGTCAGAACCCACATTCTTTATCTTCATGGGACCCTGGTCACTCAGACTATGCAGGGCAGCTGACGTAGCTGCTCGTTTTACAAAAGAGAAATAACTTTTGACAAGACTGTATTTTGTATTTGTTGGCCTCTTACTTCTAGAAAACTAATCGACCTCAAAAGCCGAGCAGCCAAGTACCACAAACTGACTCACTCCACTACAGCCAATCTCATTCTGCCAACTCGCACACTGGCAGATGGAGCTCACTTTTCCAGCAGCAGTGACACTTGTCACATGGGACACTCTCCCTCCCTCTCACAGCAGGTCTCTCAGTGCCACCTGTGACCTCAAGGCTCCCCAAGCTGATCAGTTCCTGGCCATGTTTAAAGCAGCAAAATGACCCAATGCTTTCATCAGAGCCACGATCCATGACTGCAGAGAGCTGTGAGGTGGTCAAGAGGAACAGCAGAGGAGACACACAAACTTTCAGCTGCTGCAGTTTAGGTTGGGTGTTAGAAAGAAGTTCTTCACCCAGAGGGTGATTGGGCACTGGAACAGGCTCTCCAGAGCAGTGGTCACAGCACCAGCCTGACACAGCTCAAGAAGTGTTTGGACAACACTCTCAGGGACATGTGGGATTCCAGAGGTTGTCCTGTGCAGGGTCAGGAACTGGACATTGATGATCCTTGTGGGTGCCTTCCAACTCAGAATATTCCATGATTCTTTCTTCATTACCATTGCCGACCAGAAAGCCTAGTGCTTCATTTAATAGACAGACAGTCCTTTTAATAGCAACCAATACTGACATGGCATCTTTAACATTTCTACTGCCGATAAAAAAAAACCCCTTTCTGTGTTTAGCATATTAATGTCAAGGCATAGCATTTTCAAAATGATCCTAAACTATCTTGACATAAGCAATTAACTAAGAATAAACCCACAATCATCATAAACCATTTAACAACCTCTTACCAACGTACTAGGCACCCCCAGGCTTACAGTTTATCTGAAAGTGTTAATCCAATATTAAAAAAAAATCTCAAATACATCAATGATTGTGCAGTGAAATAGCAAATGGCAGGAAATCAGAGAGCATCAGCACTTCTGACCAGCACCCCGAGGGCTGCCTGGCTCACTGGGGCATTCAGCAGCTCTGCAGCCCAGGGCTGGTCAGTCCAAATCTGACCTAGACTGGCCACAAGGAAAGTTACCCCTTCATTTCCACAGTCCATGCCACACAAAGAGAAAAAAAACCCAAAAAACAGCTAAGAAGGAAGAGGTGGGGATTTTCTTTTGTCGTTGGAGTCTAGCTATAGAGTGCACCCCATCTGTGCACAAGCTTGTCGCCATCATTAACAGCATTATGAATTTTTATTTAAAAGAAAAACAAGTCTCTTAGATTCTTATAGAAGTGGCCTCTAAATTCTGTGTAACTGAAAGAAAAAAAACCCCGAACCAAAAACAACACACACACAATCAAAACCTGCACCTGCAAAGTTTGTGGCTTTTTTAATACAGAGGAAAATACTTTGACTGAATGCATTATAACCAGGTACCGGTTCCTCAGACCATGCAAAGCCGTCTTAAAGAAAAAGTAGATATCCATGTATTTGAAACTCTGCCCTAAACCCACACCCATTCCTATAGCCCTAGAGTATGAATTAGCTTACCTGTTGCAAACCAGATTTTCTTGTCAAGATCAAATTGTAAAGCTTATGTGAGATACTTATGACATGGTTCATTTATAACACCACAAAATCAGTTAATTTGTTTTGTGTTACAACAAAGTGACTTCATTATTACATCTATCACTTTCTGCAAAGGACATTATTAGAAAGGTTAAAGAGCAAGGTATTCTTTTACCTAAATAATGTATAAAACTGTAAACTGTTGAACACCTTCATGCTGGAAATTTTGCAGAATTCTTGCTAATACTTTACATTTTACAGAAAAACTTTGGCTGGAGTTCCAAAAGCTGCACAGCACAGTATTCATCCACTCAGTATTTCTTCCAGCTTTTGCTCACCAGATTCCTGAACAAATATGGCATTAGCTATCCTAGAGACCCGCTTGGGTAGCTGTATTTTTTCAGAAAAGACAGGTTAAAAATGTTGCTGTTCAAGGGCAGCTGCACTGTACAGAATGTCATCTCACTGACGGATTTAAAAATGATGTTTGGCTGCAAACTTGAGAAGCCTACGAACAGCCCTCCTCAAGCAATTCTAGCAAACCTTCCCCTTTTTTTGAACACTGCATGCTAAAGAAGAAAATAAGCTCGTGACCAGAGATGTCAAATTAATTGCCTTCCTTATCTGAAACTGTTCTCCACTGCTGCTGGCCTTCAAGACGCAACTCAAAGCTCTCTCTTGTAAGGCCACCTCTCTCCAACTAGCTTGTGCAGACACACCACACAACAGAAATGGCTGCTGACAGTCTCTGAAGTCATATAAGCAGATTAAACTCCTTTTTAGCAATGCCCTGTAATACTACTCTGCCCATGCCCAAGCTTTGCCTCTTCTAGTCATTCTCTTGTCTTCATTTCAGCCTTCTGTCTGTGACTGTTTCCACGTTACGTTTCACTCTGGCCTTGAATGAAGAGCAATATTGCCTGCTGAAAGCTGAAGTTACTAAAGTGAAATATATCACTAAATTCTTTCCATATCCCCAAGATTTTGTTATTTTCCTTACACCTTTCACACCAATCTTTGAGCATGAATGTTTTCTCAGTGGCACTGACAGTGGTACCAAGCTCCTCCCATCTCATGACTGAGACAGGGTGAGCAGAGTCAGCTGCACAGAGGTCAACTCCCTCTTGAGGCTCCAGATTAAGGCACAGCAGCAAGGAAAAACGTGACACATGTCCCTCCAAACATCTGTTTTCTGCACTCATAAACATACTCAGTATTGTGTGGAGAAGGGTCTTGGTTTTATCGTGCTTTTTAATCATTCTGGTAATCTACAGGGGGATCAAATTATTTCCTAGGATCTGTCAAATCACCGAAGATCCAAAAGAGGATGTAGAACACATAAATGTTCCATGTTCTTTTGAAATGACTATTCCCTCTCTGTCAAATTCTCCTCATAAGAGGACATAGGAGGAAAACTGTCCACGAGCTCAGAGCAATTTCCAGCAGGAGACACCACCATTCCCTGCAGGAGCTGCCAGGGAAAGGGACAGAATAAAGAAAGTTTTACAGAAACTAAAGACATCAGGGGTTTATTATCAATCCTCTTTTCCTAAAAACAGACCAGTGTATAATAACAGGTTTTAGTACTACATCTAACAATAAATGAGTATATTTTACAGACTGTGCTTTATTACCGAGAGATTACTTGATTTTTAGATTTCAAATCCAATCTTTTCCAGAGGACTTATTTAGAGCAGAGAATAAAGGTCCATCTGATTTTTACAAGACAAGCTAAACAAGTTTCTCTTGGAAAGAATCATTTTCATCAGACTAGGTTAGCACGAAGGTACAGGTGCTATTGTTTGTCTAGAGTGTCAGTCCTGCAATGATATTCAGATTCTTAACTGAGCCCTCACATAAAAAATCCACAGCTCACACACATAGAGTAATTCATGTATGTTTCCATAGGTACAACTATATGCAACTATGACATATATACTGTATGTGTGCATATATTGACGATCTTCTACAAAACAGTCCATACACAGAAACTTGGGCCAACTCTGCTGCTCACCCAGCTTCAATCATGATCAAAAATGCAATTAAAATTATCACGTTCTCCTTTCAGGGGTTACCATTTTTCACATTAAAGAACAGCTATTCCTCTGGGGTATTCAATATGCACCTGAAAGGGAAGAATCAAGTCTCCTGAAAAAGATAATTTTGCCTGTTTCTAGTCAGCCTTACAGGTCCAAAGCATTACCTGGAATATCAGATGTGTTCCTACAGTTCATTTCTGCATTTACTGAGATTCACTCAGGTACCTTTTTATCCACTTACCATACAATCACTGGCTAAGTAAGATGGACTTGCATTGCTTTTAATAAAATCAGTTCAATATTTAACATTGCACACCATGAAGCTGAAGCCTAAAACCGCAGAGAGCAAACTGGCCGCCATGATGTTCTTTGTTTTAACAATTCAGAACTTGTTGCCAACCAAATCTACTGCAAACTAAGTTTTCAAGCAGCATATGAACAATAATAGTTTCAAGAGAAACGTTATTTCCATTACACAAATACTTATCTCACACTTCTGCAAAGATTCATCACCTGAGAAATCCCCCCACACAAATTTCCTCTGGTATACTTACAAAGAATGGATATTATCATCAGATCTACAAGTTACTTCTATTGCTACTACTCATAACTAAACACCTTTTCAGTGGTTTCAGTAATCCTTAGCACTGGGGAAAAAGCAGTTAACTATTAAAGAGAGAACATTCTGCACAGCAGGCCAATCTCATTAAGTGTCTCTGCCATCCACACAGAGGCCAGATGATCTCTGTGTTCGATGAAATCCTCCTGAGTCTGTAACCCAATCTCCACGGAAGTCCTGAGGAAAAGGTTGATGCTTCTCCAGGTTTGTGACTATAAACTTTTTTCACAGCACATTCAAATGGTAATAACTTTGGAAGGCATTTTAAAGGTCTGGGATTTAAACTTCTACCAACAGAGAGTTCAAATCCCAAGGAAAGTATCAATTTCCAGAATAAGCTACTCATTGAAAACTCTCCTAACGTACTTATCCTTCAACTGCTCTAATAAATGAGTCCCAGGGCAAAGAATCTTTACCAAAACCAGAAATATTTACAGCACTGTCAGTATTACAATTTTAAAAAGTAATTATCAAAATGAGAGAGATTTAGCGGTTTTTCTAAAGCTCTAGATGTGCTGAAATAAACCAGTACCCACTCTCAGTTTTCAAACTGTGAATTAGTGAAAACCAGGAGATCCTTGCTGATAGTGTCCTGGAAGTCCTGGAAGTGTCAAAGCCAGCACGGCCTCTGGATATGAATAAGTAGCAGACTGGTGGGCACTGTAAGGGAAGATACCCTCACATTACATATATTAGAGTGAGAAGTCAACAACACAGTATAATCAGAATTTTTAATAAAGCTGGCAAACCTCTCAACACAGGTGTTACCACTGAGGAATTCGATTTAATGAAAAAAAACCTTTTTTATTTTTATTAACAAAAAGGTTTGCCATATTTTCTCAAAGGCAGAAAAACATTACATGAAGGTAATTGAAAGTTCAGTTCTAATTCTGTTTTCTTTAGAAGGGTATTAAAACCTTTCCTTCCCTTGTGCACTCTAAGGGGTGAGGGAAGGCATAGAAATTTTAAATTAAGGAAAGAGAAATTCAGCTGGAGCAGTGGTTTTTAAAAGAGGTTCCATTTTTCTTAATTATTTTTTATTCTTTCATGTGTCAAGTGTAAAACATCATCTTGTTCATCTTCACCCATCCACCAGAAGCTGTGGCTCCCCAAAAACTTCACAAAAGCTTTTTTTTTCTGCAAGAAAACTGAGCATTATTACCACCTACTAAACAACCTTTCCTGATGAATGGAAAGCCATTATTTACAGGAAGCCTTTGCAAGGCAGGAAAGGCCAGACCTTCAAGCAGGAGAACTGGCTTTTGTTCATCCCATAAACTCTGTGAGAGCTGAAATAAGAGCCAGTGTTACAAACGCTGCAGTGCTGGGCCTGGAGCTGCCCGAGCACCAACATCTGCATCCACGGCATCACTGGGAGCTGGAAGTGCTCCTGCGTGAGGCTCTTCCCCCATCCCATAAGCTCTTGGGAACCTGGCACTCACACACCACTCCCTCCAGGCAACTGCCACCAGCTACTTCAGCCTGGCAAAGACCTCCACTGCATGTTCAAAGCACGAGATCTGAATGGCCCTGACAGGGCAGGGCTTCACAATACTTTACAGAAGACAGCATTTTTCACCCTTTTGTTGTGTGCGTGTGAGAATGGAGAGCAGTAAGTTGCCGGGAGAGTGAATTAATATCAAAATCGAGTTAAATCAAGCTTTCAAGTTAAGGAACACCAGGCCAGAGCCTCGCTGAATAGGGTCAGTTCTCTCTCTTTATACATTCCCAAGCTTTAATAGCCTCCACTTGCATAACTGTAGACTTATTTTCTACAGGGCTCCCTCCTCATTCTGTACATCACAAGCGCCACACAGCTGTAAACCCGCTCTTCCCCAACATTTGAATGCTCCACTTTGAAACCCTCATTTTTATTAATAAAGTAATAAGTACCCCTTAACAAGGTACCCGAAAATACCAGATGGAAACCTGTGATATGCTGCTGATAGATCCTTTTTCTCAGTGTAAGTGCATAAGTATTCTGAAGACTAGCAAGAACATTATCATATCTCTGGTGGGGAAGGACAAGATTGATGCTGTGTTGTCAGGCAACCGATTGCAAACTAAATATAACACTTCTAAACGCTTGTGTATCTCAAATTCATTAAACACAGAAACTAGATAAAAGGGGTTGTGTAACAGAAAACATAACCACCAGCTTTTTAAAAATCAATGTAACGGTAAAAGCACATGTGACAGCCCAATTAGCTAAGATTGAATTTTGTATTTTGACTATGAAAATTCCTCTGTGAAATATGCAATCCCAATAAGCATGAATGTCTCACTGTGTACACTCTCATGCAATATCAAGTTTCAGCACGTGTGCTATGTGAAGAGATCTACGTTCAAAAGAAAGCATCAAGTGTACCTATAGATTGTTTCCTACTAGACTGATCACACAAAATTAACCTTTTTACACAGTAAATGAGCATCTTGAAATTTACCCAGATTGGAACATAAACAACCCTGTGTTAGTGGATGGCCAGAATGTTACAGTGAATTGGATGAGAAGAGTCAGCTACAGTACAAAGCAAGCAAGAGACTTGTTGCTGGGGGCTGCAATAACACCGTGTAATAAGTAACATGCACCAACATGATCCCATTTTCTAGAAACAAATATATTTTAGAGGTTTCGTAGATAATTGCCATCCTAAAATGTATTCCAGCAGAAGCAGATGGACTCAGACTGGGAGAGAGTTCTGGCAACACTCAAACCAGCAGCTTCAAACTTGGGGACACACAATGACATCATGCTAATTAGTTCACATCATAATCACACCAGCACATCCCTGCTGCAACTGAGTGATGGTGCCACGAAAGTGCTCCTGTGAACCCCACATATGTTTGTACACCTACACCCCCCCTGTGGAGCCTCCGTCCTTGAATATATTCAAAACTTGACTGTACGATTTTGCCTTGAGCAAACTGTAAATTGTCATTTCAACTGCATAAAATGTAAATGCTATCAGGTACATGAAAGGAAAATGGAAACAGCTGCATGAGACAGGGCAAGCAGACCCTAAACCATTCTCTGTCACAACGCAAGTATCAGACTTACAAATTATAATATATTATAAGGCTGAGAAAGAATTCATTAAGGGCACAGAGTTTTTTTTCCTGGTATGTTTTTCAAATGTATGCAATTCTTCCCCCGATGATTCTGTCCTTTCCTGTAACTGAAAAGGGGTTTATAAACAGGATCCATAGCCTATATAGGTGTTAGCATTACATTTCAGCAGTTGGGCGAACAAACTCCTGATAAGGGCAAACAAGACAAAAAGAAACAGGTCTAAAAAGAACTCAAAATTTTATCAAGCTTAAAAAAAAATCCAGTTCAACTGTGTTCAAAAATATCCAACTTATTTTAGAACATTTTTTTGACTCCCTGGTGTATACTACAGACAAAATATTACCAGAATACTCTGTTGCTGTAAAGTGCATATATACTATGTATTTTGAGATAGAGCTCAAATAGAAACATACACAATCTGTCTCTAAAATAACCACTCATACACCAAATTATATGAACCAATTGCCCGTATCTCACGTTGCACAACACTCTCTTTCCATCCTTGTGACTTGAATCTACACCTCTGATAGCTTACCACAAGCATTTATTCTGTCTGCAGCACAAACAGAATAAATAAAAAGAGTAGTGGATGCAATTTTTAAATGAAAACAGATATATAGGAAGGCCTAATTTTTCCTCATTGCCACTGTTGTGAACAGGAGAAAAACTACAGTAGTTACCAATGTAAAGGAAAATGAGGCCAAAATTATTATGAATTGACTTTGGAAAGAATTTATTTGTTTTCTGTCAAATCCAATTCTCTACTGGCACAGGCAGCTGCAGACACAGCAAACAATTAACTCCACTCTGCATATCTGCTGGTTGGGAAAAGCTGTGCTGTTACAGTAGCATTGACACAGACAGGTAAGAAATTTCATCAGAAATAACAAACAGGACACTGAGCAAGTCAGCGTGGTCCCCAGCTACTCCACACAACTAACAATGTCCTGCCATGCACCCCGACAACACACCCGCAGCACAAGAGTGAAGTCATGTATTAAGCAGCTGGATCAAGTTCTCTACAAATCTACACAATCTCTCGATGTCCTAGAAACAGCTGAGAAGTTGGCCTCTCTCCATCTGATCCCATACAAGGCACTTAAAACAATTCCTTCTTTCTCCCTCTTAATGACACCTAATTACTAGCACAGAACAGAGCTCGTACCTGCCCAATAATCCACTGCCTGTGCCAAGACACTGGATTCATTCAGCCCACTAAAATCCTTGTTAGATCACAGAGACAATACAGATTAGTGAATTTTAAGATGTCTTCTGTGGGAAGTGATAGTTTGTCAGTAAGAATAAGGTGCTTTTCCCTTTTTGCCCCAACTAGCTGCACGCATCAATTATTTCTATCCCAGTGCTCTCACAACAGCCCAGGACCACTCGCCTTGTGGTATCAATCCAGTTCACATTAAAATAATAAAAACCTGAGTTATTTTCTCTTCCTTTTGTTTCTGTAGAAGCAAGCAAAAGAAGTGTAGTGTCAGAAATCAAACTGCTGAGTACTAAAGGAAATAAATGGAATGGCTTGGATGGAAGCTGCTCTTGATGCCCGAGAAACTGAAGGTAGCAAACTGCAGTGCCAATTTTTAAAAGCACTCAGATTTAAAGAATTTCAAGAAATACAGACCAAAACCTCAGGCTTATGCTGCAGGAGGACTGCCAGAAATGAAGGAAAATTTAAGGACACATGCATAAACAGAACATATGGAGGAAGAGGCAACACAATGTTTCTAGAAGAAAATCACGACTCGTGAGCTACGAGAGTTCTTGGAAAGAGTCACAGACATATGGACAAGATATATCTGCCTGATATAGCATTGTTGGCTTTCCATGAGGCTTCTGATCACACATATCACTGACATTTCTCATTAAATACTCTGTGAGGGACAGAAGTATACAAGTTAAATTGGTTAAATGTTCACAAATGAATGATACAAAAATAAATCCACCACCTAATACAAAATAAATTCACCATCTAACCCTGGAGGCCTCCAGTGTGGCCCTACTGCTCAGGTAGCAATCATGTAGAGAGATCATACATAGCGTAGATTTCTGCTAAAGGCTAAACTGTTCAACATATTCATAACTCATCTGCAAAAGAGGTAAATACCAAGATGAGAAAGTCTGCTTAGGCTGAGAGAGCATCTGTAATAATAAAAGTATAACTTGTCTGCAGAGACTTGGGGAGGGTTCTGACAGTGCTGACTGATAGAAGAGCAGATACAACTACACTTACAAATTCAAAGTAGTGCATGCAGAGAGATGATCCTAACTTTACACACAGAGTGATTGACTTGGAAACTATTACCTGGGAATGAGATTTTCAAGTCACAATCTACACTTCTGTAAACACCTCGACTCAGACTTCATTAGCAGTTTAAAAAAATCAAATCAAATCCTAGGAATTATTAACAAAGGAATAAGCACGCTCTAAACTAAATATATCAGTACTACATCTGGCAAAGAGGCAGATAAGAGTATGATGAAGATTTTTAAGATATTAGAAGACAGGGAAAAGTTAGATAGGAAAGAAGCGTTCAATAACTCTTATAATACAAGAGCTATAGGATGTCAAATGAAATTGCAATATGCAATTACATTGTAGAACTCATTCCCTTAGGATATAAAAATTTACAAAGGTTCAGAAATGAAGTGGATCACTGGAATAGTGAGGGAAGTGTTACTATGTGCTTCTCCTGCTCTTAAGCATTTGTCTAGGCACCTACCCAAGCATTGCTACAAAGAGGGCCCAGGTATGGAAAACAGCCTGAATTAGGCTATACTGGGCCAAACAAGCACACTACATCCCACTTCACAACACTGGGAATTGCATTCTGCAAGGGACTTAAATCACATGAAGCACTACAGGATACTCCAAGCAGTTTATAGGAAATCAGAAAACAAGCCTAGATGACATAGTTTTCAGCATTCTTCATAAAAGAATGTTGTTTTCATCCTTTGCATCACAAGAACAGTAAGAAGAAAACTACTCAGCAGACCCTGCCCAACTCTAAATCACACAGCCACAAACTCCCAGAGAACCAATGTGCACATAGAAGCTGTAATAGTTTCCTCTAGTTTTAGGAAAGCAGATTAAGATATTAACCATAATGAAAACAGAACAATAAAGGTAAGAGCAAGAAACTTTATCTCAATCCAGAAATATTAGAGATCTAAGCCTAGGAGAAAATAGCCCATCAACTCCAGGGTTTATGATTTTCCACATCAGATTTTTCCTCTTACCAAGTACTAAGAACATTCCTTGTTTTATTTGTATTTATTGCTTTTTTAATATCTACAAAAATGGTGCTTTTGAATTATTGGATGACTACTTTTCCAGGATTAACAATGAAGCAACAAACATGTTCTCAGCCTTCCTGCAGCTCTGGAGCCAGAAATACTACTGGCAGCTTTGATGCCACAGGAGTCTACAGGAGATATTGTTGTAAACTCCTAAACATCTTGTTTATGCCATTTATATTTCACTTACATTATATTTCCACAAAATCAAATCAACACAAAGTAACAATCTGTCAACAAAAAAAAAGTGTCCAGAGCCAGGTGGTCCAGTGTCACTACTTGATAGTTAGGGAAACTAAGGCAACAGAACGAGTATTTGTTTACTGACTCCTAACAAGAGTGGCAGAATGAATAATATAACTTTATTTCTGTATTTAACAGCAAACGTTACTCTCTGCATAGCAGCCACATAGCTTTCCAACCAAGGGAAAAGGCTCCTTTGTTCTGGATTTGATGCTTTGCGTTGGTCAAGTTGGATCACCTATACTAATGGCAAGGACACAGAGCAATGAAACCTGTGATCCAGACACCTTGTGATTTATTTCTGCTTCCACCACTGCCCTGCTGCTTTGCCTTAAGCATTAATTTCACCTCATCCACCTGAGCATCATGTCCCATCCTCTGGCTCTGTGTGATGCCCCTCAGTGAGCCGTAAGCTCTGCTGGATCAAGGATTGTGTTTTCACACTCTGCAGCACCATGACTTTCCACAGCTGGGTCTCCATTGCTGTGAAAGACCTTTGGCCCATGTCCAGGACAAATAGGACATGAGAGGATCCCTTCATGTGTGCAGAGGGAGGAAAATAAGGTAATGGGCTAGGGAGTAAAGGCAAACAAAAAAATCCTCTTCAGTTACGCATGTGGAATGTTCCTGACACAGATAAAACATCCCACCTCCAGGAGACAGACTGTCCAAAAATACCACACACAGGAAACTGGGGTGGTTGTGTCACCACTGGGGTGTTACCAGGCAGGTCCCACTGGAAGCACTCTGCCAACACTAAACCACATGGCAGGGTGAGTGTGAAGGTCACTGAATACTCCTTGAATTCTCTCCCCCTCCTGAAACACCTGGGCTAAATAACTGCCTCTGAAAGAAAACCAGTAATTCACTACCAATTCAGCTTCCCTTTTCTGCAGGGGGATATGGGATGCTCTCAAGACAGATCACAGTACAGAAGAAAACAAGATTAGCAAGCCCCAACTCGAGGCATTTGTAGGACAGGTAGGAAGAAGGTGGAGCAGAGTTGGTGTACTCATGGCCAGTCAACTAACTTCTGATTTTAAAGTAAAGAACACAGTGGAGAGTTTGAATTATTTGGGAAAGGTCAGCATCCAGTCCTACCTTCACAAACCTAAGGAGACATTAACACAAGGCACCTCTGAGAACTTTGTCTGTGAGTAGAATGGACATTCCTTTTAGTGTGTTGGAGATGTGGTGAGTAGCAAGTCAGAGCCATATGAAGTAGGAGCCACCCCACTGGATGTATTTTTTTTTAAAAAAAGCACTTCCTGCAATTAATTTGAGCAGCCAACTGTAAGATGGCTTTCAGCTAGAAATATCTTTTAAATTAGAAGCCACAACTGAGCAAATAGAAGACTATTTACAAACATTTATTATTTATTTACAGACACTCCTGCAAGTGGAGGCTTCTCCCTAAAAAAATTGACACAAACTTAAAAGAATAGCACAATTTTCCATGATGAGCATATCAGACACTTTGGAGGTTAAAATGTATTCCAGGCTAGAATAAAAGTAGCACATGAGGGGTCATGGGTCAGCTAACTGGAAGACATGTGCATCAATGCCCCTAGTCCCATCATTAAGTACACACTGTAGCTAGGAAATAAGGTAATATACGTTTAAAAAAACTTCAGATTGCGCCTTTTGAATTTTTTTCAAACAAATTCATATGTTTAAAAAGTCAGTTCATTAGGAAAAGTGGGTCTTTACATTAGGAATGTTAAAGATTTAAATAGAAAAGGCCCTGGCAGGAATAGCCCTGGTGGATGGTTTTAAACAGAACACAGAGAAGGTGTGGGGGGGGGCGGTTGAGAAGTCATTAACAGCTCTAGGATCTTCCAGTACATTCTTCTCTATAAATGCTGAAAAATAAGCACATGGGAAGAAACATGAAAATGCTCACAAAGTCCATGCTAGTCTCACGTCAAGAATAAGAGAGAGATTCAGTGGAGATCTGGATTTTCCGGAATCATTTAAGGCAGCCTTAGCAGAGTATGTTTTTGTTTCTTGTTCAGATTTCATAGGTTTCTGACAGACAGCCTCAGGAAACCTTCTATAAAAAGTCAGAACTTTGATTACATTACTGTCAATATTTTAGGTTTAAAAGACAGATGTGGGAGCTCACTCAACCTTGCCACAAACACATACCTCAATTTAAACTGCACTGTCAACATTGCAATGCTGTTTTTAAAAAGCAGCACACCAACAGGATAACTTTTTGATCTCTAAGATACATTTATATATACACACAGGATTTTAAAGTTCAAATCCACTTTAATTCAAAGACGGTTTTGTGACTTCAGTAGGAGCAAGATCAGATAAAACTAGCATATAATCAAGGTGTGTGTGATTACACCAGTTAGTGCTTCTTTCCAGCTGTAGATTTATGCTACGGTGAGAGATAAAAAGATCCCCTTTAACACGCTCTAGAACCAAAGCTACAGCGTGACTCTGCCTGTTCTCAGCAGCTCAAAGAAAAGGACATCCAGAAATCAAACTAAAACCGAGACTTCTATTTGCAGTTTCCTCTCTAAAGAAGTCAGAGAATGCCTTTAATTTGAGTGTCTAACTAACTTCTGAGTGCTCAGACCGCAGACTAATCCTGTATCTCAAGTCAATTCACTTAAGGACATTAAATGCTTTGAAAGAAAGTTATTTATACCAACAGACTTATCATTGCCCAGTGCCTCATGCCAGCGTGTGTGAAGAAATGAACATTTTATGTGTGTGCTGCAAACAACTACTGAAGTGAGACCACTCCTATTTTGCCTGTACCACCAAGACAGCCACAGATAGCTTTTAAATCAAGCCCTTGTGCCCACACAAGCAGACACCACAGGTGCTTGCTTCTTGCCCAGTGCCCATTTCCACAGCGAGCATTTCAGCAGCATCCCTGCATCCCACCACAGATAAAATGACGTACAGAGCTTGGTACAGAGCTGCTGGCACAGCTAAAACAAGCACAGAGCAGAAATAAAACAATGGGATTTCAGAGAGAGTTTCCCATACTCTGGTCTACCTCAGTGTATTAAATCTGCTCCTCACTGTTTAAATGGACATCACCACGCCTGTGGCCCACAGGAGCCAGAGGCCATTTGGGATGTCAGGGGAAAGGCACATTTTCAACATCTACGGTAACTGTGACTTTGAAGCTTGACCTGCATTGGTCATCTCCACATTGGAAGACCTTTCCCATGCAGCACAACATTCCAAAGGCACAAGGCAATGGCAATTAGAGTTAACATCAGGCCAACCTCACAGCACCACAGGATTGGCAACCACTCTTCACAGTGGGCTCCAGTTCACAAATGTTTGGCTTTGCGTGCTGTAAATTTAAACATACTTTACTTTCTCCACCTCAACAGTATCAGATTTTAGATTATTTAGTGATATTTTTTAAGCAACGGAGGAGCAAACCTGTGCATTACATATATGGACTGTCTCTGAAATAGAACTTCGACCTGAAGAGAAAAATCTTGTAGAAGTAACTGTTTTACACAAAGCATCTCTTTTCCTCCCTTACCTCCCTTTCCCTTCAGCTCACACCTTCCAATTCTCCTAAAATGAATACATACAGAACGGATAAAGCAGTTGAATTCATTAACATTTAAGTTTGTTCTTCCAGATAGTTATGCCTTATATAGAACAGGCAACAAAGTCAGAGTATTTAGAATATGAACTGCTGCAAGCCCAAGAGTCCTTTTTATTTTGAGAACAGTGCAATATGCAAATATGGCACTGCAAAGGACTCCATTTCAGTAAAAACTCATCACCACGTGTCAAATCAAAGCTTTTCTCCTCCTCATCCTCTCAGTATGAGCATTCTTCATGTGAACCTGTGATCTAGCTAGAATATCTTGCATTTTTTTACAATAATGGGTGAAAGTTACATAAATGCACTTGAAAGCTGAATAAAGTCTTGTAAGACATAGTTAGAGCTGCCAGTGTTTGGAATGCCCAAAATGTACAAAATTGACTGAATCATCAAAATGACCTTCCAATTTGGTGATGTTATTCCTTCACCTTCCCACACTGCATTTCACATTATTATCTATTAGGTGCTTCCTTTTGTGGGGGTTTTTGTAGGACATGAGGGAATCAAGGAGTTAGGTCTAAAATTTCATACTGGCAGGTTGATAATAGAATCATCTGTAACCTGAAGTAGACACAAAATCCAAACCCTACTCTGGACTGCCCTCCGACACAGACTTCCCAAGTACATCCAAATGAGTGATTTAACCTTTTTGCCCCATTTATGCCACCCACCAGACATTTCACTTCTGTTCTAATGCTGAAAGTTACTGACATTTAAAGGGGGAAATCTGCATTACTGCAAATGTTCAGAGTTAAAAGGAGTCCTCCATCTTTCAATTCTCTGAAGAGCTACAAAGTCAGGACTGAAAAAGGGATTTTCTGGAAGCAGTCAAACGAGACCACTTCTACAGGTGAGACTTCTAGAAATAAATGAGATTGCTGGGGGAAAATAAAGTCTAAGCAATGGAAGACACAAGACATTAGATGCAACACATGTACTAAAGACTGCTGTAAAAACAGCAGCTCACCATGCCGCACCTTTGGAAAGTCACCATGGTGTCACCACGCAAAAAAAGCCACTCTGGGACCAGTTTTACCCACAATACACGTCTGTAGTTCATTTACCTGATGAATCTAAATTCACAGTCTGTCTCCTGTGATTTCAGCCTCCTTCAACTTATCCTGATTAGTCTTCCCAGCACTTGTTATTTAATGGTGCAGACTGGCAGCCCCTAACTCGAGGGGTTAGTAATAGTGTCGAGTCGCTCGGTGCGTACCTGAGAGAAACAATTAGACAGAGTCCTTTGGCACAAAGGCAAACACTGAGTGGAGTGAATACAGTGACAAAGACGCAGGGAAAAAAACAAAGCCTATTGCTTTCATGCCAGGGTAATTGATGGCAGAAGCTCAGGGACTAGAATCCAACAGGTAATTTCAGCACGGACAGTGAAAATCTGCAGAAAAAGACAATATATACCCAGCTACGCTTACAGCACACGGGTTTATTTGCCAAAGAAATTTAGTGTTCCATAGCAACTGTCTAAAATAAGCTTGCATCACAGAAAATGCCAGCTTTTCCACTTGTAATTATGGCACACCATTACTATTTTTAGTTTGATTTGATGAGGATCCCTATATTTGTAGAAGAGACTGCTTTGATCAATATCGCAGATACTTCTTTTCTCTGCAAGAGGTGAAAGGACTGTTTTAAAATAACCCTTTCACACATAAGTAGACAAAATAATTGAAATGAAAACTGATTAGATAAGACAGTAGTCTTATCTAATTAACCCATTTGTCATCAACCCATCTGTTACCAACCAATTTGGTCAATTCATTAAGAAGAACTGCCTCATTACATTTAGCACAGATCATGAGAAGTATGAAGCTTTAACAGTTTAAGCCAACAGAAAACCTTCCTTCCTTGTGGAAAAGTTCCTCCTAGTTGCCTAGAAAATCAATTAGCAGCACAGGCTGTTCAGTAGATCATTTACTCCATCTTTTGGCAGAACAAAGGAGTGCAATGCAATTGGGTTCTCTCTTCCTCTCCCACTCCACCAGCTGCTGGGAACTCAGAGTGCTGTAGGTACCAAAGGCTTCATGGCATTGCTCTTCCCACAAGGGGAAAGCTCATCACTGAATATCTCTCATTCAGGAAGCAAAACTAGATGCCAAATACTGATACTTTGCATAAAATGATGCTGCTTAAAAGCACCAAGTCTCAGCTGAGATCTTCATGCAATAGTGAACTGGTAGAGACTGGAAGTTTCCAGGCTCCAGCCCAAGAGGTCTCTGTTCTCACTGAAGTTGCCAAAAGTTATTGCTACTTAATTAATTTGAATAAAAAGATCCATACCAAAAATAAGAAAGTCAGAACATCTTTAAAGCACCTTGAAAAGAAATGCAAATGAAGAAATACTTGGACAAGCATGAAAATATTATTACAGATGAAGAAAGCAGCCTCATTCATTAGTCACTGATATTTCCTTCCTACCAGGTTCTTCAGTAACAGCCAAAACAACAGTCAAACCCACAGAATTATTACAATTAAACACGTAGTGGTGCTTTCTTTTTCAGCTGTAGAAAATAAATAGAAGGCTGACAGAACAAGTAAACAATTCAGACAGCATTTTGAGTACATGCTTACGAACAGCTTTTCTTATGAACACTGAGCTCTATGAACATCACAAAAGCTATGCCCTGGAGAACCACAGAAGACAAAAAAAAACCACCTAAGTCAAGAATAACTTCTCTGTTATGGGAAATACCTCCATATAACTATTAAAATGACATTTCTATTATTTTTGCTGCTGTAATATGGCATTGCTTCAGGCATATGAGCATTATGTGCTGTAACCTAACCCATGATTACAGGAAGCAGATAAATGGGCTCACATGGAGCTATTTCCCAGTATTCCTCATTTAAAAAACACTTTTTTTTTTCAGTTACTGTAAGAAAAAAACATTAAGAGGGTCTTATTCACAAATCCATTTATGGAAATACAAAAATCGGATGCCCCAGTAAGAAGCTAAATTTTTGGTGTGTTCTCAGAACTCCTGATTCTCTCAAAGCAGCCCTAAATTTGCAACACAAAAACCTGGGATAGAAATACTCAGGAGAGGAGCAGAAGCCACATCAATCAACTGAATTCCAATTCCAGCTTGATCCCTGACTGCACCTTACAGTCCTGACAGGAAGTGAATTTGGGAGCCCAAAATTTCACTAGGCTTCCCCTGTAATTTTAGGAAAAAACCAAAATTCTGTAGAGAAATTCTTAATTGACTGAAAACTGTTTACACAAGCACATCTTAGGGCAGAAGAAACACTTTGTACTTCACAACTATAGATCAGATCACATAAATAGAAAAAAAAGTAGAGCCCCACAGGTATTGCCAGTAAAGAGCAAAGCACACTTGTACAAATGAAGGTCACAAATAATAGCTTAGTTAAATCACTCAAATATGATTAAATTTCAAGTCAAATAAAAAAATTGTCTCTTCACACTGAGAAATAAATAAGATAATTGCAAGCAATCTAATAAACTCTTCATTACTATAAGAAGTCAAGCATTAATTAACGAAATTAATTTCACTTTTTTGTGTTGGAGCATACAACCCGTAAAATCTTGTACAACAGGAGGAAAAGAGGACACAGAACCCAGCAGAGAAACATCCAGAGAACAAGGGAATCCAATGGCTCGGTGCTAAGCAAACCAGCTACTGCAAGGGCAGCACTCAGGGAGAGAGGAAGGCAGAGGTACAGAAGGAGAAAGGGACGGTGGGGAAAAATAACAGAAAATAATAAACTGTCTGCATGGGAATCAGGTTAAAGTCATCAAAACACCTCAACTGTGCTGAAACACAGTTGTGACAAAGGACCAAGAGATGCACGAAAAGGGAAGGAGGTATTCTCAAATTCCCCACTAAAGAAGTGAAAAGCCTCCAGTTAGGGGAAGATCAACACAATTGCAAAGCGTGCAGATGTCCAAGGGAAAGCCAGGCACACACACAAGTGTTGTTCAGTCTTTACTATTAGGAAACATTGAGTTTTCTTAAAAAGGCTGGGCTGGCTCTTCAGTATCCAGTGCCACTTGCTGATGCCATGTACTTCACAAAGCCTTTTTGTAGGTTTCTTGGGTTAAAAGAAAACTTAGTGAGAGGAAATTCTGCTCAGAATCAGAAAGTTGATCTGTTGACTATGAGAAGTATTTCTGTCATGCCTTAACTTTACACTTCATTTCAAATTAGGAGCTCTGAAGGGCAGGTCTAATCAGAAAGTCTGACTGGCAACATCTGCCAAGACAATACACCCTTATGATGCCAGTGAATTATCCCTCTCCCTTTTAATTTGGGTTTAGGCATTAAAAAAATTTGGATAATACCTATAGCATGTTAAGATCCATAATTGGTAAATGGAAAAGGCAACAGATTTTTTCCACCACAGAGTTGCAGCTATCTGCAGCATGTTCTGCATCTTTACGTTGGCTAATTTTACTGCCTCTCAAACATGAGGGCTTTGCTGTCACTTGCACAGAGATATCTGTTCTAGATAAATTTAAATGAGGAGCAAATTAGAAAGTTATAATTTAGGAAAAATTCCTGCCAACTGTCGTGTTTTTACCATATGCAAACCATACGCTGCTGACCTATCTCACCTCTTCCTCCTTTTTCCTGCCTTTCAGATTCTCATAAACAGTCACAATCCCTTCCCATTCTTGCACGTATCTAGCAAATGTCTGTCTGTACAAACATCTGTCGCTGTGTCACCAGTTGGAGGGCAAATCTAAGCACACACAACCAAGGTAGGCATTCCAGAGCCAGCGTGCAAAATTAGGCTAAGTAGCAAGTTGGTTGCAGGTGCACAGGTCTCAGCCCAGCTCAACCAGGTCAGGTGCCTGAAAACCAGAATGAATCCAGCCCACTGACAGCTCAGCTGGTACCAGGACTGGGCCAGCTACACTGGCTTTAGTTGGGCTGTTTTCACAACTCACACTCTGCTGTTTAGATGCTGGCTGAAAAATTCCAGCCCTGAAAGCGATGCAGGTTTTTAAACTTCTAAGGCATTTTTTCCCTCCTCAGCCCCTCTCCATGCTTTGCCCACTTTTCTGATAATGTAATTTTGTCAACTCCGTAGTGATGAAATGCCCCGATCAGAGGTCAAGTTCTAGTTGCTTTATCTGCAAAGTCACCCACGTGCTGCAATAGTTCAATCACTTGGAGTCACACTACCTCACCACTTACTGCCTTGAGTTTGCCCCTCAGGAATGAGCTGACAACAGTTTCTCTGCTGAAATTCAGGTGCTTTTAAATACATCTATCAGGATCTGAGCAGTTCCTGTGAATGAAATCCAAAGACTTTCACATTTGTCTTCGACCTTCCACCATTAACAAGCTGAGTCTGCTCCATTTGAGGCTCACTCAGGGGGCGCACTCAGTTTCCCTGCCTGTCCACAAGCACCACGGCTTTGCAGGTTTGATTCTGCTCTTGCTTTTAAGAATGTAGTAGTAAGATGAAGTAAGGAAAGAAGACTGGGTAGATGAAGCACTAAAGAGAACAAGATACAACAGCGTTGCTAACACAGGCAAACTCACGGGGAAAAAGTCACTTTATGTGGACTCATGAGACTTCCTCTAGTCCTACATTAATCTCCATTGCTCCCTTTGCCAGCTCTCAGGCACCAATGTGTCTTCCAGACTCTTATATCACTTTCTTGCATTACTCATGAAGCCTGACAGCTCAGAATTTTGTAGATCTGGATTTCCATCTTGTGTTTGAATGTTTTTCCCACCTGAATACCCAGCTGCAGCTCTACCAAGTTGAGTGTGTTTAACTATTTTCACCATCTGTTTTCAGGTCCCTGTGACATAAAACAAGACAAAAGAACAGCTACCACCCACCTCCCCCTAACCCAAGGCAACAATGTGGTTTTCTTGTTCAATTTTGCCCCTTACCACCCCTGCTTGCCTTCACTATCTTTCTATACCTGCTGACTGTCAGTGCAGCTTTTCAAATAAAGAAAAAAAATTAGTCTAGTTCACAGATTCTCTGAAAACATTTGTAGTTGAAGTTAAGGAATTTCCTTGTTCCCTAATACCCACAGAGAAAGAAGCCAAAGTATTAAGTCAGTTCAACAGCTCTTCAGCAGTTGTGATACAGCAATAGTCCTGGTTTACAAACTTTAAAAAAAATTAAACAGAAGAAATCTGCTCGTGAGAAGAGGCATTATTAAATATTTTGATATCTGTACTCTACTTCTACAACATAAATCGTCCAAGAGTCACACCTTGAAAAAGAAACTAGCCCAAGAAAAAACCAAATGTTTACCAGGAGAGATACTTTTCATGTTAAATGCCCAAGTCATCAAATCGAAGTTCAGAAGAAATATTTTGGGTTGACAGCTTGAATTGAAAGCTCAGCCCTATATTCCATTCTCTTCTCCATATACATAAATAGGAAGCACAGAGGAAGTGCAATTGTGCAAAACAAGCTTTTTTAAGCATACAGAAAGTGTCAGGATGATAAACCACATAAGCACAGAATTAAATCAAAGTTAATGGCCACTAGCTGGTATTTAACTTACTTTCATTTCTCTTTTCTTTTCATTTTTCCACCTAGCCTGCTCAGCTAATAAAATTGCCATTATAAGGGAGAAGCAAAGGCACGATTCAATGCTACATCAATTATTATGACTTTATTGGGACATACTGGCATTCAGCTGATCCCAGAAGGCTATACTGATGCCTTGGATGCAATTAATTTTTGATTGATCTAACTCACTCTAATACTGCATGTAAAATGTTCATAGACATTTGAATAATTCTATTATATGTAGGAGATTACTGCACAGAGATCATTTGAAATTAATTACCAAGTTATTTTAGTAAATGTAAAACACCATTCCAGTCCTATTGTGGTAACAGTTATGTAATTGCTTTACAAAGTAAACTAATGAAATAAATGAGCTCTGACTAATATGTGGCATAACAGGGCTGAAAAAGTGAAATGCCACTGTAGATACCCTACCTATGTCTCCAGGGCTGGGGTTGGTGAGTCAACCTTTCCATTACAGAACTGAGTGAGAGGAGAATGACCTCATAAAAAGGGTTTTGTCTCACTGGCTGTAGGTGAACTGAGGGAGGGCTGCTTCGAAGAGCAGACAGAAGATGATTACTCAATACCTAAAGTGTTGGCAAAAGCTGAGGATAAAGAAACCTTCATTATCCCAAGGGGTTGCCACAGTTTGCCGTGTGTGTGTGTGATGGGTTTTTCTCAGGGCTGTGTAACACTATCTGCTACACACAGAAAGTGGATTTCACATTTGGAGCTGCTGGCTATCTCCCCGTTAAATCACAGACACATCCAGTTCACAGAGGAGCTTTGAAATCCACAACTGAGACTTTCCAGTGAGCCAGATAATGGAAGGATTGAGGAGCTGGCTTTCAGCAAGAAGGGTAAGAGTCTGAATCTCTGCAGGTCAGGACCTGGAGAAAGCAACTGCAAAGTTAAAGCAAACCAGGCACGAGAGGGGTTTTACAGGCACAGGCAAAGGGTGCTCATTCCTGGAAGCTGCCTGCAACTGCAGTCTCTGACTGTCCTCTGGGAGCACTGCATCCATACTTCCAATCCTTCCTCCAAAGCAGAGAAATACAACATTGTGATACTTTCAGTAGGGTCAGAGAGCCACAGATGCCAATGCAGCCACTGTAAAATACTAACTCTTAACTCCAAAACTTGCCTCCAAGGATGTCACAACACTTCCTGCCCTCAGAAAATGCTCATTAGAAATTATAACTTGAAATTATTAGTAAAAATACAGAAATGACAACATGAAGTGGACAAAAAATACTTAGTATTTATGTACCTTAAATTATTTTTGTCACTGACACACATAGGCCATCACCCCAAGGAAGAGGTAAAGATGCTACCCCAGTTACACCAGCCCAAGGGAGCAGGGTATGGGAATCCAAGTCAGTTCAGATTAGCAACAGGGTGAGGAGGATTAACCACAGCTAAGTGCAGGGTGAGATCCCCTAACATCTCATATGGATTGTGTTAGCTAAAAATGAAACCTAAGAGCAAATGTAAATCGTTTCAGGAGTTTAACAAACCTCAGTCACATGCCTCCAGCACACTGCCTGTAAAATCACTGGCAACACTGAAAGTGTGGTAAGCAGGGGGTGGAAAAAAGGAAGATGTGGAGGAAATGAGGTGGAAATTCTATTACAAAGAAACAGCTCCACCTTATGTTTGAGCAGCACGAGCATTTTGTTCAAACTTACCTTCCAACACACATGTGAGGGGAAATCCAGCTAACACAGTCCATAAAACAATGGCCAAAAAAGCAACTTTGCAGCATCTTTGCTGTGGAGTTATGTTTTCCACTCCAGTGTTTGCAGTATTACTGGTGGTAATAACTATGCTCTCCACAAAACAGATGTTGTGTCATGACCTCTTTACTTTTCCAGGCTGAATTCAATGCCAGCAGTGAATTTCCTAGTGACAAAACAATGTTATGTTCAGCTGCAGTATTTTTTCATCTAATTCACAGCTGCAGGGAAAAAAAAAATCCAAATAACCAGTCAGAACCCTTCATAAACTGTTAAAAGTAATCAGGGAACTAGTTTCAGGTAGTATATCTCAGTTCAGGTGACAGAATCCATTTACTACTGGAAAATTATATTTGCTTAACAAACAGCTTTGATCCTTTTTTTTCCAGGCTTTACTTTAGCAACAGATGATTTCTAAAACTTAAGAACTTAAATTCATACCCAAAATAGGGAGGTATTTTTAAAAGAATTGAGATGTGCTTTTTATTTGCTGCGATCAGATGAACATGTTCTTACCTTGAACATAAACATTTAAATCCAGAATTAGGTAGCGAAGGTAGTGAAGTAACTGATGGTGTCGAAACCTTTTCTGAAATGCTACACATGGACTTTGCTCAAATAATACAGGACTGAGCTGAAGGGTTAACTGGAACATGCATGTAAACATTTCACAGTTAAACACACAAAAAGTATCTCCTTGGAGTCCCATGGCTGCTACAGCAAAGGAACAAGAAGGAAAACCCAGATGGCACCAAGAGAGGGCAAGGAGGGGAACAAGGACACACAACACACAGGGGGGAAATCCTTTTTGTTGCTCTTTTTGCCAAGATGATGCTGTTGGCAATGGTAGGCAGCCAGGGCATCAAAGAACCAGTGTGCACCACTCTGGAGAGAGTCAGGAGGGTAGGGGGGAAGGACATGCAACAAATTATTTCCCTCATGGAGAAATTAAGAAATTTGAAGCATTTTATAAAAATCAGTCTTGATTTGACAAAACAATACTGTTCAGCAGATGAACTCCATACAATTTCTCAAGTGATCTTCTAAAAAAGAAGGGAAAAGTTAAGTCACTCCACAGACATATCCAAGAAACAGCACATTTTGACATATAACCAGTGTAGCTGCTGCCCATCAAGAGCAGCAGGGCACCCTTCCCTTGGCCAAACGTTATCACCATCCCTTTATCTCATCCTGACTTTGCATAAGTTGTCACAGTCACCAAGAACCTGTGCACCCTGCCACATAAATAAACATAAGAAAACAAAAAAACCATAAACAATAAGAAAACAAATGCCAAAACATACAGTTTTACAAATTATTTCAGAGATGAATTTGCAAGCTACCTCTGGCATTCCATAAGAAATGGTCCCCAAGAACTGCTACTTTAATAAATATTTATGAATACATCAGTACAAACTGGATTCCACTGATGTTTAATGCTTGCTGTGTAGTAACAGAAACGTTTTCTTTGGTCTGTGATCTTCTAACACAAGTACAGATTTTTTTGACACACACACACTTATATTTACCTGGGTGAATGCATTTGGCAGTCAGCACAGGCTGTCATAACCCAAACAAACATCAGCACTTCGTGGTGGCAACAAATGGTACAGAAATCCATCAAGGTTTTGATATGTTGATACAATTATTCCTATTAGTGGCCAGGTGATTTATTGATAAGTGAGGTATGTCATCAAAACTGTTCTTAATTGCAGGGCCAAAGATTAGAGGAACCGCATGGAATGATTTGCCCAAGTTCTGCAGGAGCAGCTTTCACTTACATTTATGCTTGTTTTCTATTTTGCACTGTAAGGCTCATTTAACTTTTTTCCTTCACAAAGCTTTTTTTGTAATCAAGGAATGTCTTCAGCTAATATTCCACGGCAATGGCATTCTTTGTAAATTCATATGTCATCACTGTTGCTTGTCATTTCTAATGGCAGAGAAATACTTGGTTATCATTGAAGAAAAATTACAGCACCACTACTTGTATTATTTTTTAATTTAACGAAGCTATTCACTAAGCAAACCTCCCACCTTTGTCAGGTATTAATTGTATCCATGCACAAAGTTCTTGCTCTATTTTTGCCAGTATTGTAGCCAGTAAAGCTCAAATAATGCTATGATCTCCTTATTATTTGGTTCCACTTTTCCCCTTCAAGAAGTAGCTAACTTTGTATTTAGTACAAATAATTGCTACAGTAGTGTTCTAATACAGCCAGGAAAGAACAACAACTTTCAAGAATCATCCTGTTTCCTTAAGGGGCACACACTCGTCACAGAAGTCTTTGCTCTGAAGTCTTATAGCTTGTACAGAAAAAATGTCTTTTACGGTTAAGATGTCGGATACTGTGATTAGACTACAGATACCTCTACCATTTTTTGCCTTTACTCTAGTGAGAGCTATTCCTTTTACAATCAGTTTTATAAATAGTAATCATAATCAGCTGGAATAATGGTTAACATTGAAAATATTACAGATACACACTGAAGGGGAGGGAGGGAAGGAGCTTTGATTAGCACACACACACAAGCCTCCTCTAACACTCACCTGTACAATCTTCCTTTCGTGTTACCTCTATCCCAGTTGGATTGCACTATTTCATTAGTAATTTTTCTTTCATATACACATTAAATTCCACGATTCTCCAAACTCCTTACTAAAGTACTGTCAGTATTTAATGTTCCTTTGTTTCAAACCTTTTCCCTTCTGTTTTATTCACCTTTTCTGGAATCCCTCTATAGTTACACGCTTGCTTGAAATCAACATTATCCTCATTACACTGAGCTACTTCTCTTCAAGCCAATAATGCTGGTAGCATCATCCTGTAAAACAAACCATAAGAACTTAACAATGGATATTGACTTACGAGGTTTTTAATTCACTCTTTCAATGTTTTATCTAAATCAATCAAAGCACTTCTTCCACGCTGGTCTTTGTATTTTGGTTTATTCTTAATCTAAGGAGTTATTTCTGATACACAGCACCACAAGCTCTTTCTACACTTACAGCTGGTGGTACCTTTTCACACAAATGTAGTCCTGTATAATCCCTGGGGACTGAGCCCTCAAATGGTGTTTGCACTTCACCACTCGCTCAGCACACACCTTTCTTGGAAAACCATGATTTCCCAGAATCTTCCATTACTTTTTCAATGGCTGAAGCTTCCCCTCCTCAAGCAGGAGGGGACAGTCCCTTTTTTAAAACTCTGTTTCTTCATTTACCCAAATTACTGTACATCATACACCCCTCACTTTATTCAAAGAAGGCAGGTCTGCAAATAACCCGTATTTACCATTTACCTTTCTTTGCTCATTCAAGATTGAGTCCATATTCAATAAATTAAATTTTCTACTATTTCAATAGTGAATATTACGTCATGCACATCTAGTTGCAATCCAAACGTTATCAGTGCAAAACTCTTCTAATTTTCCATTTCTGTTCCCTAACTCATTAAACCTAGAATCCACTGTGCTCACTGTGGGGCTTCTGTATATCCCCTCTGAGATCCTCCAGGTAGCACATGTGGTGTCAGGAAAAGCAGAATCTGCACCACAGCTTCACTGCCCTCTACTCCCCGTGTCCCATGATCCCCACCAGAGATCAGTGTTCCCACTCGCAGCTGTGACAGCTGCTTCTGGCAGTGTCAGTTTTTCATCTGTCTGCATCCACCTGCAATTTCTCCCAGTTTGCCCACATGGGATTAGCAGAAGAGAACTGGTGTAAGTCTTGGTACAAAGAAACTTGGGGAGAGATAGGAAATGTCTCTTCCATGTATTTTGGTATATCCACACCAAAGTGATCTGGATTGTACCAACAGCCTCCCCTTCAGTCCCATGGGCTGAGGTCTCTGGGCTCAATTCTGCACCAACAAATCCAACCACACCTTGCTCTTCCTGCAATGCTCTTTTCAAAGACCAGGAGACTCCTCAAGGAAGCTGAATGATCCAGTCCACAATTCTGCCTCTAACTACAGCCCTGAAGCTGATTAAGCTTTTTTCCACTGCCAAGTAACTGCACAGCTGGAGGTTTTATTGTCTAGCCTTTTGTATGTCCTTCATCACATGCACTTCATCACAGATGCTGAACACAGGCTTTTCGCAGCACACACCACTCCACACTACTTTTCTTCTGTTCTTCCACTTCGATTCTGTTCCTGTTCCTTTAATAATTCAACTTTCAAGCCCACCTTTTCTTACCCTACAGAGACTAATTTTCCTTTTCCTAACTGTAATAGATTAAGTCAAATTGGTTGCAGCTCACCTCAAGGCTCATACTGCAGCAACCTTAACGTTGCCTTAGATGTACTGCTCCCCTGACAGACTGCAAATGCCTTTTCAGCCTTCCTCAATGCATCTTCAGCCATGAAAGCTTCCTGCTCCCACACCAAAATATCTTTCAGATGACCTACTTCACTATATTTTCCTCTGGATGGGGAGAAATCCTTCCCTTTTCTCCTCACCTGGTGAGCAGTCAGCCCCAGTGGAATACTGAGTACCTTGAATGTCCAGTTACCAAACCTGAACATTACGTGTTTGTTTGCAGTTTCTGATTTTATTCTGCTTTTCTGCTTCAGTTGTGGCTTTCACCCCAAAAGACCTGGCTCATCTGCACTCCACAATTTTGCAATTCTTCCTCTGAGCTGTTTCATTCAGGCAACTTTGGCCAACTGCAAATAGACTCCACAAGCACGATATGATGTCCCTGCTCATGGCAGGGGGCTGGACTAGATGATCTTTAAATGTCCCTCCCAACCAAATTTATGATTCTGTGATATATTTAACTCCAAAAAGATAACTCATGCATTGGTTTAGGTGCACAAAACCAGTGAAACCTAGAGAGCTATGAAGCATAGCACACATACAACACTCAGAGCATCTCTACCAGCAGATGGTTTGGCAGGCAATCTCTGCAGCTCCCTGAAATGGACCTTCAGGACTCAGAGGCTGCCGCCTTCCAACTCTATTTACAGTTAGGCATGTCTACTTGGAGGTGGTTTTCATCCTGAATCCTGGCATTGCTGGCTCAAGAAAACAAGCCTACTTTTTTTTATCCTGCCTGGCTTTATTACAGAGATTTCCACAGCTCTCACAACTTCTCCTTAGGAATCTGAGGCAAGGTGCTCACAGCTGTGCAGCCAAGACTCAGGCCATGAGTCCTGATGCTTATCCCTGTTGAGCAGGGGAGGTTCTACACAGCCCTCCTCCAACCTGCCTGTGCTGAGCAGGACTTCAGAGACGCCCCAGCACTTCCCCAATCCTCGTCCTGTGCTTCTGCAGAGCTCCCAGAAGAACATGTGTGATGCTACTGGGTAATAAAGCCATCTGAGGGAGACGAAAAATATACTAAAACTGATCAGCACAATTTTGAAAGAACCACAGGAAAAACCCACCTTTTCCATAGGTTAATACACAGTCAGCTTCAAATGGAGGACTAAGAGTGAGAGTAAAATGGAGTATTGTCAAACACTATCACCTGTATTTTCAATGCATCAGTAAACCCTGCTTGACCAGCAAAACAGAATGACAAGCAGTCCATGGCAAAGTGTACTCTACTTCATGCGCATACTCTGATTCTTCCAAACAGGTTCTCCTAGTTGCCTAGAGAAGCACTTGAGCAGACACCTACTTAGAAGTTTTATCTGCAGTGACAGGAATGCCTTCAGAGATGGAAGTAACTCACAGACTAAAGGCCTCTCCTCAGAGGGACACTCTGTTCCTTGCACATGTACTGTACTCCGCCACGTTTCCCTTTCCTCATCCCGTAACATCTCCTCACCCACGCTGAGAGACTGCTAAAAATCATTACACAAATAAGAGAAGGCATATGAGTGCACTTTATGGTACTTGTTCTAAAAAATTACTCCCAAAAACGCCTTCCATTAGGAAAACAGCACTGCCAAGTCAAGCATCCAGAACTGAAAAGAAGCCACAATTAGATTCTGCTGTGCAACCTTAATTTGCTCCCTCCTCACTCCTTGCTGTCAGGGCTGGCAAACAGGCCACAATACAACCGTCAGCAAGCTGACCAGCATCTTCCTCAACCCAGCCCAGGGCAGGGCTCTTGTGATTTTGCAACAAGATTGGCTAGGCTGGCTTTTTACAGCAAATAAGGGGCATACCTATATACAGGAGTTGGTTATGAATGTTTGCTGACATATGAATGAAATACGAATCAAAATTTAAAAAAAGGAGTTGAAGATACTCCCAAGTGATGACAAGGCCCTTTCTCATAGACAGTGTGTGACTGTGCCTCAGTTGCTCCCAGAGACACAAGCACATCCCTTCAGAACAGCATCAGTGCCCTGCTTTATACTCCTCTCTCCCAAAGAGGGTCACAAGGATGTAAGCCTGGAACATTCCTGCATTTGAGAATGTTAAGAGCTAAACCTTGTAGTCTTCTCCCAAGCTCTGTTACATCCTTCCCTTTTTGAAGCAGAAGTGTTATCACAAAGAACAAAACATGATTCTTGTTTACTACTGGATCAGAACTACTCGTACACCTGATGCATGTTTAAGGACTGCTATCTCAGTTGTTTTCTTTCCTTCTTGACACAGCTTTAATTATTTCGGTCTTATTAAATGGGCCTTGGTTACAAAACATCTGCCCTCTGGGTTACGTTCCTTGCCACTTTTTCAGTTCAGTGGGATGGCACAGAACTTCAGAAATCAGTTATGCCAGACACACGATCTCTGAATGACAAAACCTCGCCAGCAAACCAACACGCAGAGCTCTGTCAGAGGCTCACTTACCACATCTAACCAGGAAGTCTGTCAAAGGAAAACCCAGAGTTGTTTTACCTTTCCCCACAATTACCAGTAAATCCTGCCTTAGCTGCATGGGGAGCACATGCTCATCATGTTCCAGGAACAGAGCTCACTGCAGGGATGTGCAGTGACAGATGCCCCACTGAATAGGGTTCACTCCCCTTCCAGATTCCAGCAAGATGGTGCATGAAGCACAGCTCAGATCCAGAAACTAGAGAGAACACACATCTTTCCGTGGAAGCAATCCAAAGTGAAACAGAGATAAGCACTTCCTATCAGTTTTCTTTAGATCCCCAGCTGCTCACGCTTTTTCAGCAGGCCCTGCTCAGTTCCCAGGGCCCAGCTGCACATCACACGTGCACAGCTTCAAACTTCATTTGCAGCTTATATTGAAAATGAGCTCCACTTCCACAGCACCCTCAGAATGCAGATGAGTTACGCATTCTGTGCTAACAAAACCATTACAGCTCAGCAGATCTATTGAAGCACTGATACGGTTCAAAAAGCCTCAGATCCTCTGTCTTTGGCATTATCTTTAAAATCAGGTAATTAAACCACAAAAAACAAAGTATGATGTTCAGACAGCAAGAAATATGAACTCCACAAAAAGAATTTCGAAGTTTAGATAGAAGGACTATCCAGGAACCAGGGAATTAGGACTGACCTCAAGGCACTCACACAATCCTTCACACAAACTAAGAAGTCAATACCCCTTATGGGTGCTCAATTGTGATCAGCATTCAAGCTTTTATCTATTAGCTTTTGTGCCTGCTAAAGCAGATTAACCACTCAGGCAAAGCTTTAACTCCTAATTTCTTTGCCTAAAAAGGGGCTCCCCCAGCCTACTTCTTCACAAATAAAATACTTACAGCACTAGGGAAAAGCCAAACAGTAGAACAATTGGTTAATTGGTTAGTTCCCAACAGTAGCATTGCCAGTCACAACCTAATTCAGCTAAAAAACTTCATTAAATATCAGATTTATTCCCGGCCACTGAATCAGTTTTTATCACAACAATGCATTGTAAAAGCAAACAAAGGAACTTGGCCATTCCAATCCATACAAACAATTTGACAGAAACAAAGAGGAAAAAATTGACTATAATGATGCCACTTCTCACAAAACTATCTACAGCAAATTTTATCTGTGTGTGTGGAAATGGTGTGTATGCTTAGGTTGATAATTGAATTTATACATAAAATATCCTAGAAAATCCAACCAAGTTTAAGCATCAGCTGTGCCAATGATACAAATAAAACTCCAATAATCATCAAGTGGAAGACAAAAACAAAATGTAAAGGAAATAAACTTTATTTAGTGTTACCTTGAAAGCCATTCATCCAACAAATAAGAAAAACACACCACAAAGCATGAAATCATAACTTTTTCCACCAAAGAAAATGTTTCATTCACCTTTGGCTTAAACTGAAAGATTTCAGAAGACTGCAAAACAGCTTCATGAAATTTTAGACAGTTGTGCCTTTGACAGATTAACAGGGCTAAAACAAAAGGGAAACATGGTCAAGTTCAATCTCAACTTTGTCCCTGAGTTTGAGAGTTTGCTGTTTTAGCAATAAAGCAATTAACAGCTCTGACATTAAGGATGCCACTGATAAATAACAAACCAGCAGAAAGTTTCATAGATCTCTACTTCTGTCCCTCCTTGCAGTTTCCTGCCACATAAAACATATTAAAAATAAAACATCCCACATCACAAAAACCAGTCAACCATCACTGAGCTGCTTACAGATGATGTTTAAATGAGGAACGTATCCTTAATTTTCTAATGAAGTCACCTTAAATGTGTTCCTGATTCATATAAAATCGCATCTGAGACACAAGAGAGATCTGTCAGCCTTTCCAATATGAAATAATGCAAATCAGTGTAAAAACAAAACTTGTCTTTAAATGCAGTCACTGCATTTATGTTAAAAAATATTTATGAGACTACACAGGTCACTATTTGAAGAGGGAGATCTCACATCACCCTACTTATGACATTACAAGTAGCAGAAGTAATATCAGTGTACAGCCGTAAGAGCAGACAAGGCAGAATGACTTCAAGCTCATTTGGTATGAGAAGCTCTTCCCTCTCCAAAGCACTTTAGGTGCAGGGCTGTACAAAACTTCTCATTCCAAGGAGCTATAAAAATTCAATATACAGATTGAGATACTGCCACAGTAGGATCCCAAAGACACACAGAAAAAGACAGACCCTAAACCACAGCCCATAGTTTCAACTGTCTTGATTTTTTTGTGCTATGAACAAGTAAAGGAAAAGAAACTGTTGTAGGCTTTGACAATTTATATAAGGAAGTTTCAACCCTCTGCAATGTATGAAGCTGTACTTCATAACAAACTCCACACCTGATAGAAAAGAGAAAAAAAAGCTGTAGGACCACCCAGAAGAGGAAAATTTAAAAGGCAAAGAACAACTGAGTTCAATTAAGAGGACAGAATAATGTAGAGTTTGTTTTGACAGATTTCAAAACAGCGTAAGAAAAATCAGCAAGTCTGTATCCACTCCTTCCAGCCAGGCAAAGGACACAACCGCCCCTCGCTGAGCAAGGCCACTCCTTTCCCTTCACTGTCACATTTTGGCTTCTCTACGATCATTTTTCAATCACCAAATTCTCATATAAAGCATCTTTGGCAATGTTTTCCAAGTGCGAATTACCAGAATTTAGAAAATATTTCTAACTACAAGCTGAAGGCCCTGACACTGGAAAGCATTTCAGCCTGGGCCCTGTGGTCACCAGAATGAATCCCACAATGCCGTTGCAGTCATTTTTTTTTTTAAGCAGTCTGAGGATCTGCAGAGTTGTTACATAATTAAACTAAAAGCTTTCAACTGCACACGTCTGAGCACACATTTTTCATCCTTTGACATTTTTTGGTCCATCCAAACATTGCAAAGGGAACACTGATCATTATAAACCTGCCACTTGTACATTCTGAAACTGCCCAATTCAGACCTTAGACCAGCGACACAATACACCATCAGTACACCCAAACCAGCAGCCTAACATGGAATTTTAGAACTTCTGAATGTCCAAATTTTTAACAATTCAAAAAAAACCAATCCAGAGGTTAAGATTGAACAAGTAAAGAAACAAGATGTGAGGAAAACACTGGAACAAAAGCAAGTATTTGCCATCCAATAAAGAAATCTTCAATATGCATAAATCCTTGTAAAATATCTTACTAAATATATTTAGCATTCAATTGCACACAATTTTTATTGAGACAAGTTTCTTCATGCTGGCATTTAAAATCTCAGACAAACCCAAAAAACAATGGAATGAAAGTAAGAAGTTTTATGAGTAACCTTATGAACTGCACCATCAGTGATTGTACTCAACGCCTTCTGGAGACAATGTTCAAAACCTCTTCCAGCTAAGGCTTCAGAGTATTTCTGACAAGTTAATCAATGCCCTCACACATGAAGGATCTGCTGAATGAAATAATCTCACGGAGCCAGCAGGGACACCGCTGTGTATTCCATTAATGTACTTGTAAACGTCAGGATTTTCTGTTCCCGCTTTGCACTTCAAACAGTGACAGCTCAATCCCTCTGCACCACACTGTGTTCTGCTCCACAACACTCACACTGGTGTTGGTCCTTGCTCTAGTGTTCTCCTCAGCTTTTGGGTATTTCTATGGCATTTATTGTTGTGGTTGGTTTGGGGGTTTTTTCCCTGACCATTTTCTCCCCAGTTAAGCAGCACCCATGCCAAATAAGGGCCTTCTAAACCACATCGGGCCTTCCCACGCTGCCCAGTGGCAGGAAGGGGAGCTCTCTACATGCAGTCTGTCAACCAGAGGGTGCAGCTTAGATCTTCGTTCATTACTTAAGAGGCTGTTTGAAGAAAAGCTTAGAAAAGAATGGTGCACAAAGAGAAAATTATTCCTCTCTCGTTTGCTGTACTGACCAGTTCAGAAGACAAAATAATATTCATCAGGCAGTTGTCTACACTGCCACTCCATCATCAACACTTCCAAACATGTGGAAACCTTTTTTCCATACAGATCTTATGGAAAAAACACAGCCCTTTACTGCAAGCACATACAAGAACTGTTCTGCACAGGAGCAGGTCATGTTCCTTTCTTCAAATAGCGGGACAGGAACTGGTTCCTGACAAAGTGGATGAGCTCCGTCTCTGTGCAGAACATCGTAACGAGGGTTGCTGTGAAGCACAGGGCGCCCGTGCTGATGTGGATCAGCCTGGCCATCCAGCCCTTGTCACAGCAGAACAACACCTACAACAAAGAAAACAAGGGATTGCAGGAAAACCAGTCAGCACAAAGCACATTTACTGTCTCAACAAGAAATAAGGTCCAACACCTCTGTCCAACACGCCAACGTCACCATCAAACCAAGCGCGGTTTTGCCACATGCACTGACCCTACAATAAATCATCTTCAGGAGTCACAACACTTGCTTTCTTAAGAAAATTCTGTCAGCAAAAAATAACCAGTCAGTAGATATCTGGTAAATGAGGAAGCTGCTGTTACCTGGCACGCAAAAATGTGTTAATTGAGATGACAAAACTTTTCTGGTGCTATCATGCAAGCCTACTACTGTACAGCAACCTACTAGGCTATTTTCTAACAAAACTGGAAATCTCCCATTCCAAAATGTAAAACTCTCCTTTCTCAGGCATAATGGATTTTCAAGCTGTCAAGTTTTTGTACATAGAAAAGCTACCATCTCCTTAATAATCAGCCCCCACAATTAGCATCTTGTACTGAATAAATGTGTTAAATGTGCTCTTAGAAATTTTTGTTTCTCTTCTCGTTTTGGTTATTACTTCTTTTTATTACCGAATTTTTAATACCAGTTTCTTGGTGCCACTGAAAACTTCAGTTATTAACAACCAAGCACATGGATTGTCTACACACAGAAATGCGTTAAGTTTTATTTAACTTGTAAGATCCACCTAGTATAGGTGGCAGAGAACTTTGATACAAAGAATCTCTTAACAATATATCCTGCCTTTCTGTAATGGAAATCTCCCAGCCTACCCTCAAAAGCCTTTTTTCCTAACGGCATTCCTTTTTCTGTGGACACAGAAGTCACCTGAGAGCAGCACTGAGAGAGAGCAGAGAGGAAGCAGCTCACCTCTGAGAAAGCAGTGATCACTGCACTGATGATGTAAACCAGCTGCAGAGCTGGTGAGGGGAGCAGGCCCGTGAGGGGTCTGTGGGTGCTTTCTTTGAAGTAGTCATAGATGTAGTGGGTGCTGTGAGCTATTCTGATGCCCATGTTGAAGCAGTTGGCAAGGATAAAGCCCACACTGCCATACCAGTGGGTCAGGAAATAAGAGATGCACAGAAATATGAAAGACAAGGCCAGCATAACAAAATTGTACCTAGAGAAGGAAAAAAAAGAAATAATTTAACAATGCATGCAGTTACAGCATTCATTTACTAATGATCTTTTATTTTCGAACATGAGTAACAGAATTTCTCTTACTATCTTCTAGTGAAAATAAACTTGAGACATGAGATGATGATAAAAAATTTGAAAGAATAGAAAATACATCAACCAAATTAAACCAAGAACTGCAGTATGTGAATGGAATTGTATTACACTAATCAGTTGTGCATTCACTGCAGAAAATCAAATTTAATAACGATTATTAGCGATGTAAAAACTTATACATTTTTTGCTATGCTATGTTAGGAATATATTAAAGAAAATGAATGTTCAAGAACAAATTGACGCTTTATTTAGTTTCTGTTATAAACAGTGACTTGGAAAACTAGTTCACATTTTAAAGGGTTTGTGAAAGCAGCCCTTGCTAAGGCAAAAAAGTTTCCACTTTGATTGTAGAAAATAGACTTCACTGAAATTAATCCGAAAAGGCCACATCAGAGACAGCCTAAACACAGAATTAGGAAATAACCCAGGCTGGAAGGGATCTCACGAGGTCAGCTAGTCCAGCTTCCTACACAGTAGTAAACCACTGCATTCAACCCCACAGTTTAGATCATTCCTCAGTATATATACAGTAATGGTACATGAAAAACGTTAATAGCTGCAAACTTTTAATGAGTCAAGTGATTGTCTTAAGTATAGCATGAGTCAAGTGATTAAGTATAACTGCAAGCTCATCTGTGCAGAAAACACACATTTAAATTACTTTCCCAGTTAGTGATGTACCAAAAACTAAATTAACAATCTTTATCTCTTAATTTCTGACCTTTCTACTCAAACTTTTCAACTTTTGCTAAAGCTTCTACATCTAAATCTAAATGCAGACAGCCTAGCAAGGAGTTGCTTTTCAGTGGGGGAAGGATATTATCATGCCAATTTGAAAAGCAGCAATCTCTTTATAAGGTCAGCACAAATAAATTCACAGGAATATTTTGGAGCCACTGTTTCCTACCTGTCCACTTCTTCTTTGCACATTAAGGCAAATGTAAAACATTCTGTTATTCCATTGACAGCAAGAAACAGGACATATAACGAGTAACACCGGAGGAGATCTGGACCTAAAAAACACATTAGAAAGACAAATAGATAATGATTTCTTTTATGAGTTTTTCTTTTTCAAACCACATTGTTTTTACAGTCACTGATATTAAGTGATAGAAGTTGTAGTCTTAATACTAATAATGGAAACTTAAGTTCATTTGAACAAGTTTCCTGTCTAGATATCTTGACAAGAACACAAATAAACAAGGCGAAGGATTTTGATGAGCTAAGTCACAGATTTCAAGAGCAGTTTCACAGGAAAAAAACCAAACTGCTGATTTACAAAGAATTCATAATAGCTGTAGGGGTTTTTTTTTTTGCCAGGTCTGTAAATCTTTACCTGTTCCAGAACTGAGCATTGAGCCTCCATAAATATCCAGAGCCAGCTGAGAATAGGCATAGCCAAAAATGGTGATGGTGAGGCCAATCAGGAGCACAAGTTTCAGCAGCAATTCCAATACATTTGCAGCCATAGCAACATCATCCTGAAAAAAAAATGCAGTAAATGACATGAACCAGAATCAATGTAATAACAGTCACTCTTGTGCAGAAATGCTACTTCACAGGAACAAATAAATCAGTTTGCATAGTGTAGAAAGGCGTGAAACTTATCCTTCATTATTGAATTATCCAGACACATGCTCTTACTATCTTTTATATACTTATTATTCCACCATTTTTCCAGTTATACACACCAGGTAGATTTCATATAAAATACACACACAGAGACACCTCCCTCAGCCCACCAAAGACCTGAAGCACAGGATTTAACTGTGTGCTGATGTGCAATTAGCAGGATTGCTACAGGCTGACCCTCATGAGTGATCAAGAGTATTACTCTGTGGAACAAAGCTCTTATTCGTTAATCCTCCAACAACTCAAACACACAAAAATCCAATTTTTTTCTTCCCAAAGCTGCACTCTTCAGAAACTTATCTTAAAAACAGCTACTGATATGTTTAAGTAAATAAAGTACTTCCAGATAGCATTTATTTAATAGATTTCATTATTTAAATAAGGGCTTGCTATATCTGGAAATACATAGTAGAGAAGGCTTTACATCATACTGTTTGGAGCAGCTGATGTTAACTTCATTGATGCAAGGCAGCACCATGCATATTTTAATTCTTATTTCATTAGCAGTTTACCTATTCTCTTTTCTTTTTGGTCCAGCCTCACTCCATGTTTTTGTTCTCCACTTTCCAATTTTAACAGCCTCAGTATTCAAATTTAAACACACATTTCTGTCCATCACACTTCTGTGATGCAACTTATCTGTAACAAAAATCAAGCATTTGACATGTAATTAACCCAAAATAAATGTACCTGCTTCTGATCCTTTACAGTCTTCCCTCTTTCCAACACTTTAGCAAAAAATACATAAAAGCTCTCCTCAATAGGCAAAAAGATAAACCTGGCCACCAGTGAACCAAGGTTATTCACAATATCATATACACCTGAAAAAAATCAAGCAATCTGTGAGTTTCAGACACATTTTAATTCCAAGTCTTTAATAACAACATGAATTCTAATTTACCATCTCCTCAAAAAAAGAAAACAATGGGATTTAGTGCAACACTGAAGCAGTGTTCTCCAAAATTCTGACAGTCAAGCAACAACAGCTTAAAATTGCAAGGTTTGCTCATGCCAAAGGTAGGACAAAAGCACCAACTACACAGAAGTGAATCTAGAACAGCACCAAACCACACTTAAAATTCTTGCTGTAGAGAGATTTAGAGGATCCTGATAAAGTTCACTGAATGAGAAGAGGAATGTCAGATCTACTGATACAGGAAAAGAGAAAGATACACATCTAGTGAACGATGTCCCTGCCCATGGCAGGGGGTTAGAACTACATGATTTTGAAGGTCACCTCCAACCCAGGCTATTCTGTAATTCTATTATCTTAAATTGATTATTATCTATATCAATCATTCTCTGAAGCATATCTGAAAGGTCACAAAAGGCTTTGAAACATTCTCAGATTTTCAAGCTATTTTCAAACACTTGAAGTCATTTTCAGAAGCATGTGAAGAGCAGTGACTAAGAAAACTCTGTCACCATTCCACAGTACCATCACACTCACCCTGATCTCCAAAATTTAACACGTTCAGAAAAGTCATCACATATCGTTCACCTGTAAGTTCAAAATAAAGAACTTCAGAACAAGTCCCTAAATCTTTCCCAATACTTGTTCAGGCACTTCCAATACTAAGTATTCAAGAGACAAAGTCAAATGGGACAGCACCTAGTTCTGAAAACCCTCAAAAACTCCATTCAGGTTGGCAATCATGTGCCTCATCTTCCCCCACCCAAGCTTTCTGAAGCTTTAAGTCAATTTTGTAAATAGTTTTCATGAGCCCTCTTCCCTCACACTTCTATGTCAAGCCTCACCCTCTGTCAAAATCTGTTTCAAGAAGGATTGTTTGAAGAAACTCCAAGTCAAGCGTGCTTCCTTCCAGTTAACAAAGGTCTGCAAAAAAAAAAAACCTGAAATGTAACAAACATGACTGAAATTACAGAGAAGAAATAGAAAAGAGCAAGACAGAGCAACACCGCAGGGTAGCTCTAACTGTAGTGGTGAGGAAACCCACGATGCCATAGTTACTAACAACTAATGTAAAATATTGCTGAATTCAAGCACCAACACCACTGATCTGGCAAAAACTGATTCCCTTACTGTTGCTGCAGATAAAGTACCCATAGGAGCATTCTAAAGAAAATACTAATCAAGATTAGAGTTAGGAAAAAACCACCCATGGTGTTTAACGTGCCAATACAACTTTCACCCTCACTGGAGATATGAATTGTTTGCCCTTCAAACTGTCCTTATAAGACTTGCAAGCAAGAACCACCTTTATCTTTTCAATCTGTAAATCTTATCCAGAATGTTGTCTTCCTCAATGAGTCTTTTCATTTCTTTCTTTGCCTCATTTTTGTTTGAGAGATATTTGACTGTCTCTAGAATGCTGTGGAATATCATGGTTATTTTTTGCAGAGGTCAAAGTACCAAAATCCATTGTTACATGGTTCTGGTTCTTTTTCTGCCTCAGATCCAGTGATACCTGTTCATTCCCCTGCACAGTGCAGATGGTCTATCTCCAGTTAATGCCTATTAATACTTTGCACAAACCAAGTCAGCAACTACAAACCCATAACCACAAAGAGTTCAAGTTTCACGATGTTTTTCTGACAAGAACTGTACCAATACAAACTTCAAACACAATTTCTATGTAACACTTTTATTTAATCTATCATATCTTCTATAGTGGAAAAATATCCCCAAAACCACTCAATTAACTCCACTGTCTCAAAGCAACATTCAAAGTGCCCTCACGTGAGACCTGAAGAAGAAAATCAAGAAATAAATTGTGCAACTTACCTCATCTTCCACAAAGTTAGGTAATAAAGCTTTCACTCTAGCAACTGGAAATGACTTCTTTGTGGCTTCAGGAGATCCCAAAAACATCACAAAATAAATTACATAGCACATTACCAGAACACTGACATATAACAGCTGGAAGGATCAGGAAGAAGAGAAGAAAAACAGTTACACAAAATTAACTTAGAAATGCAAAATTACACACTAGTTGAAAATACAGTGAGAAGAAAATGTAATTACTCTTTATGCCTACCAAATATTAAACTAGGTAAGGATTTGAATAACTCTTAAGAATGCTGTTGGTCTTTTTATCTTTTTTTAGGTTATCACAGACCTTTGCTAATTTTCATGTTTTATTCAGCATTTCTAGAACGTTAAAGGTCCAATTATAAAACAATTACTCAATCAAAAATCAAGCTGACAGAGTAGCTACCGCCTACATCTCTCACTTCATAGAATATTCCCAATTCCCATCAGTTATAAGCAATCTACAAAAGCCAGGGCAAAAACCAAAGGAGAAAATTTATCCCTCCTTCATTGTCGTCAAGAAAAAGTTTTAACCTGAATTCATTGCACTTGATTAGCACCTTCTGATAAGGTAATGCAGGTTGGTGGCACAGGCTGATAAAGTTCTGTGTGATTAGAATAACATAACCTTGCTTGCAAGATGTGCCTTCACAGACAGAAGGTGTTTCCTCGTACCTCCCTCTAATTCAGTGTCAAAGTACCAAGTCAATAATGAGTATCAGGAAAATACTAAATACGAATTCTAAATTTAAACCTCCCAGGAGCCTTTTCTCTCAGCTCCCCCAAAGTTCTTTAGCAGGCTAAATGTCAAAGGCAAATTAAAATCCAGCTGAGAGAGAACAAAGGGAACTTACCTGAGCCAAGGAAAATATGTAAAGGCCCCACTGAGGATAAAGGATTACTAAAGTAATCGTCAAAAAGCATTTTGACAGTACGGAAAGGCTTTCAGCAATTACCTTTAAGAAACACAAAACAGAGAAGGGTTATTTTCTGGCAACCTAACCACATACACAAGCTTAAAACATGTAAGTTTAATGCACACAATTTATGTAGGAATTAAGATTTTAAAAGTCAGTGTGACTTTACTGCAGTTTCCTTCTGCTGAGCTGGCCAGCTTAGATTGTCATTTCTCTGTAAGTTTTCTATTCTTGCTTTTCACAATTCCTCCGTTGCATTTTCCCAGTCCTTTGTATGGGACATAAGGAAGGAAATTTTGCTTGAGACTATCAGGTTCTCAATAGATACATTTCACAATTTTATGTAGAATTGTGGAAGCAGTGTGCGTCTCCCTCCAATTAAAACCCATGTTTCAGTATTTAATGGTCTCAAAGGTAATAATGTCTAAATAAACCAACTTGCTTGCTTTAATGGGTACAGATTCCTGGTTATGTTACAAACCAGGCCATGCAGTGCTAAACAGTACACACAGGGGTTTTTACATGCTTGAACATACAAAGATCCAAGCCAGTAATCTGTTCTTTTCAGTAAAAAGATGATTCCCCCCCACATGCACACACCCCATGGACTTTACTAACCTTAAGTCTCACAAACAAATGAGCTTGTGCTAAAACCCAGAATGGTTCTCCCAGGAGTTCAATAACGGCAGAAAGGCCAAATGCCACTACACCAGCCTGATAATGAGGAACCACAGAAGGGTCGGGTACTTCAAGCAAGTGTAGCCAGACTAAGCCCAAGATAAGGGACCAAAAGACACCAAGAGGGACTCTAAAAAGTTAACATAGAAACTAATTAATGGAAATGTTACTTCAGCAGAAAAAGAAAAAAAAACAACAAAGAAAATTAGATTACAATATCACATACGGCCACAATGATTACATAAAAAAAGCCCTGGTGAATTAATTCCTGATGTTACTATACCAAGAATGAATATTTTCCTTTGTAATGAACATCCTTAAGGCACTCTTTGCACAACACAGAAAACATTTTTCTGAGTTGTCCATTTTCTACTCCAGAGCTTAACATAAGGTCAAATATCTGCATTTTTGTGCATTAGGACCAACCAGTTCTGATCCCACATCAGCCTGCACGTCCCCTTCTGCTGCCTCTGCTCCAGGAACACAGAGCTTCTGGCAGAGTGCATCAAGTTTTACATCACTGGAGCAAGATCTCTTTGACCTTCACACTATCAGACCCCTAAAATATTTGAAATCAAGCCCCTAAGACATATTTCAGATGCTTCACCTAAGTTAACCTTCATTTTAAGTTATGCTTCTCTACAAGGAAAATTTAAAACAAAAAAAGATGCACACAATGTTATCTCTGTCACTTAATGCTCACTTCAAAGGCCATCACTCAGCAGAAAGCTGACTATAATTCAGGTAAGAAAACAGAACTAATACATTTTAAATATTAGTATTAGACCTATTCCTAACAGGGACAGTTCCTCTGCTTCATACCTGTATGCAGATGACCACACATAAAGCCCCATTCCTGGGCCAGATCCAATTAAAAGCTGGGTAGTTTCAGGGGAAGTCAGGTGCCCCAATGGCAGAATACTATTTTATCATGCACGGTTAGTTTTCCACCATATCAGGCAGGTAAATTTACTTCCCAACCCACCTAACTGGGGCTGCATAGCAGCTAGAGGTGACAGAGGGAGAGAGTAGAGAGAACCAGGAACCAGAAGGGAGAAACAAGTCATAAAATCCACTTTACTGCAAGGTGTGATTGCACTCTCTTGTTGCAGCGTCCTGTGGACTTTAAGCTGTTCTGCTATAAATAGCACCACAGCTGAAAAAAGCAATCCTACTTCCTCCCTGTTGTTTAATTCCAACTCTTTTTTCACCTTTTCACATCTCTCCTACCCAAACATTTATATTGCATTGCCATTAATCCACATCAAGGCTCCAGACTAAAACTTTAGCCTGTGAGGGAAAGAAAACATATCTAAAGCAGGTTCACAAATGCACATCAGGTAATAAAAGAACAAAACTGAGCAGGAAGAGGAAGAAAAAACAAAGGACAATGTATTTGTGCAACAGGGTTTTCCATCTACAGCTACAACCTAAATGAAACTCAGATAGAAGAAATGGCTCCAGGCGACACCTCTGGCAACGAACTTCCTCACGTGCTCCAACAAGAAATCAAGTCCATAAATGCTAAAGCACCAGACTTGACCAGCTTCCTGCATCAGTCCTGAAACACAACTGAGGCTTCTAAATGCTGAAATAATTTCCTCAGTAAATAAACACTTCCTTTCATTCTGCGAGCTCCCAGACAAGAATTAGAAATTCTAAGGAAGTAACCTTTTAAAGGTATCTTACGTCAGCCACAATAGATTAATTGTTTTGGTCCAGTTTCTCTTTGCACTTCCACTCAAACAAGCTCTGCGAAACGCCTCCCTGGCAAGGAAGACAACTGTTGAGTACAGCAGAGTCAGCCTAAAAAAGGAGAGAAAACGATTTATTTTCTATAAATCATAAATCCTTCATGCAGTAGCATCACAGTTCTTACACACGACTGCAGACAAATCTTACAGGTGTGCAAACATGGTGATACCAGCTAAAATTATCACCCTCTCCTAAAAACGGAGAGAAAATAATTACGTGTGACCATTCAAATGGCAAGAATAGATGCTACACACCGTGGAGACACAGAATATATCCTATAGGAAAAGCACGTTGTATATCTAGTTTTTCCTCTTCAAGCTCATGGTTTAAACGCAAAAACCAGGTCAGTAATATCGGTGTTTCAGGCCAAAACAGACCTGGGGAGGCACGAAATGACCGAACACTGTGACACACCCAATAGCAGATTCCACAGCATTAATCAGAGCATAGCCACTGACACGGCACAGACCGCGGAGCCGAGACCAGCACCGAGCACAAGCTCTGCTCCACAGCCCCACCAGCCCCGGGACGCTTCACAGGTGCCCGCTGAGCCGCCTCCCCCTCACCTGACATTGACCACGCCGATAAGCTCCCGGGAGAGGTAGCGCAGGGTGAAGGCGTTCAGCCCGAAGGTGACCACCCGGAACAGCACCTGTGAAAGAAGCCGCACGGGAAGCACCTGCGGGGCCTCGCCGAGCAGCAGCAGCAGGAGGAGGAGGAGGAGGATAAGGAGGAAGGAGGGAGGGGCGGCCCCGCACCTGCAGCAGGGCGCTGGACGAGGCCAGCCGGGCGGTCTGGCCCAGCACGTCCTGCGCCGCCATCGTCCCGCTCCCGCCGCCAGGAAGTGGCGCGGCCGCCGTCGCACCGGATCTCATCAGCGGGGCGGTACCGCCCGGCCCGGCCCGGCCCTCAGGGGACACGGCGGCACCGCTCGGCCCGACCCTGAGGGGACACGGCGGCACCGCTCGGCCAAGCCCTGAGGGGACACGGCGGTACCGCTCGGCCCGGCCCTGAGGGGACACGGCGGCACCGCTCGGCCCGGCCCTGAGGGGACACGGCGGCACCGCTCGGCCCGGCCCTGAGGGGACACGGCNGCACCGCTCGGCCCGACCCTGAGGGGGCACCGGGCGATAGGGCGGGACACTTGAGGGGACACGGCGGGGAGGGTGGCGCCCGCGACAAAGGGGGAATGGTCGAGGAGCTCCAGCCTGCCAGAACTGAGGCGCAGCGCCACAGCCCCGGGTTCCTCCGCAGCCAGCCCGAAACTGCAGCGTGGCTGGGAGGAGATACCGCGGTAAATGGGGTAACATTCAACAAGAGCTGTTTTGCAGAGATTGCTGAAAAACCTTCCGAGTTCCACCAATCCCTTGCTTAAACGGAGGGCAAACCCACCAGCCTTCCCTGACCTAAGGAGAAACACAACGGAAGGAAAACACGCTCGCTGCAGGAAGGGGAAAGGTTCTTACTTAATTCTGTGGAGAAAAAAGAAAAGAAAAAAAACCAAAACCCCAACAGACACAACCACAAAAACAACCAAAAAACACAACCAACCAGCCAACCAACGAACCAACCCAAAAACTCACCACATAAAACCCACCAAAAAAACCCCCACAAAACCCACCCCCAAAGGCCAACACACTTTCAAATACAAAGATGTAAATTAGTTGCAAGATTGTATTTGATAATACACTGCATTGAAGCCTTCCAAACAGACAGGACTTTGGGCTCAGTGTAAGTCAGGACAGTTCCAGACTATTTTGGATCACTGTTTAAGCAGCAATATATAAAAAGATTGTATCTTTCCGTGTTACAGAACGTTCCCTTCAGAAGCACGGCGCTTCCAGCTCAGAGGTCACATTTTTCTTAGCAATGCTAGAGTTGAACTAAGATTTTTCCTGTCTAACAGCAGCAGCTACAAAGAGCATGGGAGAAGGAAGTATCTGAGCCCTACTTGACTACAGCTTCTTAGTGACAGACTGCGAACAGCAGCAGTTTAAATCAGGGTCTTCAGAGAATCTGGGGAACCGACCAAAATTCTTCAACCTCATGCAAAGCAGCCACCTCTCCCATCAATTGTCTTCTGCGTGAAGCCTCCCGCTCCGAGCCATTTCACCCACCATTTTATTCCTTCCAGGTTCAGAGTAAAGTTTTCCAGGCTGCTTTTTTCCCCCCATTTGGTCATTTTTCCTAATAACATTATTTAAGTAATCTGGAAATGATGTATAGATGTAGATGTACGTGGCAGAGGAGTATATCCTATGATAAAAAAAACCACACAAACCAACAAAGAAAAAAAACACCAGAAAAAAATAACAAAAAGGGATTATTTTCCCATTGTAAAGATAGGGAGATGTGGAGAGAGGGAAGAAACTAATCTGTGTTGGGTAATTGCAGAGACAGATTTTGAGTCCTAGAAGAGTATTGTTGCTAGAGGGGAGGAAGCATTGCCATTCCCCTCTCCTTTAAGCAGTTTTCCAGTTATCAAATGGAAAAAACAACTAAAATATTGTCCTACCTCAGACTCTGGAGTTTCCTCTTGTGGCAGTAAGGGTGACAACAGAAATGAAGACTTCTAGTATATTATGGCTTGTGCTGATCTCAGTAAGGGTGGATGAAGCGTGGGGATTAAAACCCATCATAAACTACCAGATAAGCTACCCAGGGAAACAAAAACAGAGTTGAGGAGCATAAAGCATGCACCATAGAACTGTTTGGGTTGGAAAGGACTCTTGAGATCAGAGAGCCCAACCAGTGACCCAGCACTGCCAGGTCCACCACTGAACCATGTCCCTAAGCACCACACCTACTTGATTTTGAAATCCCTCCAGGGATGGTGACTCCACCACTTCCCTGAGCAGCCTATTCCAGTGCTGTTTCATTGAAGACATTTTTCCTAATATCCAATCTAAACCTCCCCTAGCACAACTTGAGGCTGTTTGCTCTAGTCTTATTGCTTGTTACTTGGGAGGAGAGACCAACACCCACCTGGCTACAGCCTCCTTTCAGACAGTTGAGTGATAAGGTCTCCCTTGAGCCTCGCCTTCTCCAATCAGTTATCAGCTGCCTCTACAGCTGCTCCTCATAAGACTGATGCTCCAGACCCTTCAACCATCTTAATTTCCCTTCTCTGGACACGCTCCAGCATCTACCAACAGATCTACCTTACCTCCAGTAAGGAGGACTCGTGTTATTTTCTCTCAACACGTAAACATTTCCGTGACAAGAGGGTAACTGCAAGGACTAAAACATGAGCATTCACTGTGCTATCTGGAGGCAATGGTCTGACCTTTTCAGGCATCTGCCGTGGGCAACAGTAAGCGACAATGAGCGATGTTTTGTTGGACAGTTTGGCTTGTCACCTCATAAAGCCGAAACAGAAACAGCTGCATAGCCTGAGGGGGGTGGAAAAAGAAGAGGAATAACTGTAACTCCAACTGGTTTTTATAGGAACCAGCTTTGGCGCGTGGAGCCTCTGGGCATTGACGCGGTTCGGCCGCGCGGTGGCGGCACCGGCCCCGCCACGGGCCGGGATGGGATGGGATGGGGCTCTTCCCACTCCAGCGGCACCTTCCAAACTCTGCTGAGGGTTGTGTCGGAACAGCCGGAACAGCCCAACTGGTGATGGAAATGTGGCACAGCACAAGCCCAACTCACAGCAGGAGCAGTATTTCATAGAACAGCCTAGATTGGAAGGGACCTTAAAGCTCATCTTGTTGCAACCCCCTGCCATAAGCAGGGACACCTTCCACTAGACCAGGTTGCTCCAAGCCCCATCCAGTGTGGCCTTCAACACTTCTGGGATGGAGCAGCCACAGCTTCTCTGGGCAACCTGTGCCAGTGCCTCACTACCCTCACAGTAAAGAGCTTTTTCCTAATATCTAATCTAAACCTACTCTCTATGTGAAACATTCCCCCTTGTCCTGTGACTTCATGCTCTTAAGCCTCTCTCCATCTTTCCTAAAAGTTCCCTTCAGGTACTGGAAGGTCACAGTTAGGTCACCGCAAAATCTTCTCTTTCCCAGGCTGAACAATCCCAATTCTCTCAGCCTTTCCTTATAGCAGAGGTGCTCCATCCTTCAAATCATCTTGGCATCTTCGTGGCCTCTTTGACTCCAAATCACAACTTTTATATAGGCCAATAACAGCCCAGAAAACTTAAAACCAGTTAAGAACAATTAGAGACCTTCCATAGCATCACCTCTCTCAGAGAGGAAATCCTCTTCAACTAAAATAATTCCCAAAGTAACAGCAAAGTGAGACTGGGATGAAGGAACCTATTGAATCAGCAGTGACTCAATTGCAGAACCAAAATCAAATCCAGTATAAAGGATCATTACAATTTTATATTTTATTAATCCAAATAAATGCTGCATTTTAGAGTTAGTAATATATTTTAATTTCTTCATTTTATTTGTGGGTTTGCATTGCCTTAAAGGTCCCTTGAGGAATCAAGCTAGAAAATCAACTGTGCTATGAAATCATAGGCAGCTCTACCTCCTGGAATAGTACATGATGTAACACAAAATGACAGACTGGGCTGTGAGCTAAAGGTTGTAGATTTTTGCAGCTGCTGAAAAAGCTTTCGAGTCAGGACCGATTTTAGAAATGAGCAAAACAAATACTCAAAACCCCTGGTGCCGGCTGAGCAACTTTCCCCTCAATGTCACCCTGTCCAGCTGCTTCAGTGAGCAGAGCCCGAGATCCCCCCATCGCAGGGAGCAGCCCAGTGGTGCTGCTGGTGCAGCCAGCCCTGCCCTGTGCCCCGGGGCAGGGAGGAGAGGCCCTGAGGGCAGCGCGTCCTGCACTAAAGGATGGACACACACTGCTCCCTCCCATCCCTCTGCCCACATCGCCGTTCTGTCCCACGGACATGGATCCCGGGAAAGCAGAGGAGTGGTGCAGAACTGGAGCTGTAGGGTACTGCTCTGCAGAGCTCACTCATCCCAATCCCCCCACTAGACTTTTTAAGGAGCAATGGTCCTTAACACAACTGCCCTGCCTCTGCTGCAAGTCCACATTTTGCCATTGCATTAATGAGGACAAAATAATTTGTTCCTGGGATGGCAAAAGGTTGTTTTTCCTATTCTGCTCAGAAGTCTTGTGCCAGCAGAGGCCAAATTATGTTGTCTGATCTTAATTTTGTTTCTTTTTCAGGAAAAAAGCATAGAAGAGATCAGTGTCTTTGTTCCTGATCATATAAAGCTTGTTCCTTTACAGCAATAACCGGGAGGTTGGGGTCAAAGCAAGGAGTCACATGGAGACTTACCAGACTAGGCACTAAATCTCATTAAGCTTTCTCCTCTCCTCTGAGCACCCCTCTTGGATCAGAGACATATCTGGGCCTGGAGATGTAACATTTCCAATTCAGCACAGAACTGCAGGAAGAAAAAGAAGAGAGTCACAGGCCGTTCACCAGCAAAGGACACATCAGGAGTTAGTGCTGTGCCAGTTTTTCTTCCCTCAAACCAAAGTGTCCCCCAGAGGGCTTTTTAGATTAGTTCTTTAGATTAGTTCCCCAGGCCTTGTGGACTGAGTTAATCTGTATAAGCATGTTAAATGGTTAAACAAAAATTTGCCTTTTTTTTTTTCCCCCTGGCTGCATTATTAGTTCAGCAAGGATTTAATTTATGTCCTTGCTTTGGGATAAAAAGAATAAAGGGACTTTTTGAAGAATGCAGAGAAGTGAGTTTTTTTGCGATATGCAGCATTTGAAAAAACAGTGTCTCAGCTTTACAGCATGGATTTTGACTTTATAGTATTCATTTTGCCTCACACATTTTCACAGTGCCTTTAATGCACTGTTTATATGTAATTTGATCAACTGGTTTTGCTGCCTTATCAGTTTCACTCGTAAATTCAACTTTTATTTATTGAAATATTTTACATATAGAGGACTAACACTTTCTAATATATGAAAAAATATAACAAACCAGTGTTCTACTCAAGGGAAAGGCAAAAAAATGCAGCAAACATACAGGTGATTGTAAAATATCAAGGATGGGATAGTGCTATGTTTTTTAGAACTGTGCTAAATAATTGACCTGCATATTTCAGAGTATATTAGGCAGATTTTAAGAAATTTTATGTATTGATTAGAAGAGCAAAAACAAGTGTTCTGCACAATCTTGTCTGCTTCCAATAAGCTTTTTTTTAACCTTTTCGATTTAGAAATCTGTGACATTCAACAGACATTTTAAAGATCTACAAAAAAAAACCACCTTCTGGTTATTTAATCTGGGGAAGCAATAAGTTACAGTATTTTGTCACAGGAACTGGCAAGCTCCTTGTTAAGAATTCATGCAAAATGAATTCTAAAACATGTACATAATCAATTCTGCAGCATCTTAACTGTCCTTTGTGTTCTAAATACTAAGCATTTTTTTTGTATATATTTTTGTATGTTCAACTGAAGATGATTTCTGCCTTGCCTTCCTCAAGGCTAGAAATTCTAGCGATTTTTGCTAGGATCTGACTAACAGCCTCTGTCTTACCTGTCTCTTGACTGTCTTAGGAAGCTTTGTATCAGCCCCTCACTCTGAGCACCGGTAGACAATTTATCTAATTGCTATGTGCTTTAGAAGCCTATCAATATATGAAATAAGAAAACTACAATGGAACAGCTCTTGATCTTTCTGGAACATTTATCCTGTCAGCAATAATCAGAGATAAGAAGTTCTCCTGTGGGTTCTTTCTTTTACCTTGCAAAAATCTCATTGCCTTCATTTATTGCTCGTGTCAGTTATGCACAACTTCAGCTATCACTGTGATCAGAGTTGTTTCTGAAGGGTAGGACATTCCAAATCCTACCCTGCAAACCTCAGTTATAAAGGTGGTGATGAGCAGGTGCTCAGACAAAATGTACATTTTTCCTCCTTCCTATGCATTCTGTAAGATGAACCCCACAGTAACACTCGCTGCTGCGGGTTCGGTGCCGGTGCATTGCCAGTGAACAGGCAGAAGGGGTTTCTGGTTAGAACAGCCAGAGAAAAGTTACAGGAACACATCTTGCAGCTGTGAGCACTTGCACTTGAAAACTCTTCACTATCTAGTGCTCGGCACCTTTGCACTACAAAATCATTCCATGAGCTCCAGGCTACATCCCTAAAAAAAAATGTACTTGAAAGAAAGAGAGGTGAAAAAAGTCTGCACAAGAGACTGCTGCTTGCTGTACAAACATGTATATTCACTAACACTATTTGCTTTAAAAGTCATATAGAAATAAGTCTCTGTTCATTAAAACACTTCACAACTGCCAAGTATTCAAGCAGAATGATCCTCTTGTATTTTCAAATTCAACAAGAAGTGTTATTAAACTTGCTTTGACCTCAGCATGATTTGTTTGTCCATGAAATAACCTTAAGACTTTTAAAATCAACAGTGACAGTAACTCAATGAACACAGTAAAATACACACTGTGGAAAGACTCAACTGGCAAGAGCTTCTGAAATACATAAGAGAGGAATTTGGATTCTGAAAATGCACTGAATGCAAGATATTCTTGAAAAATATTCCAGTTTCTCATTCCTTTTTTTTTTTTAAAGTCACCTGGAGACTTTTGCCGGAGACGGAGACACGCAGGAGTTGTACTTAACAACCAAGAGGCTATGACACAAAAAGTGGTTTTGCTGCTCAAAGTAATTCAGCATCTAGGAGGAGAAGAATCACTTCATGCACTGCCTTATAAAGGTTGAGAATGCAGAATTTTTGAGTCACCACTCACTGCCCTCAAACTACGTTCATACAATATTATATAACATTGTGCACGCTCACCTGTCGAACAGAGTTAATTATGAGTCAGGTATCTCTTCACATCATTCATTTCCTTCTCACTTGAGAGCTGACTTTCACTCTTCACTGAAATAACCTCTCTCACAAGACAGTGATTAGTCTGACAAATCGATAGAATAAAATACCTTCAGCCCCTTTATGGGACCTCCTCTAGCATTCATGACAGCTACAGCTAAGTGCAGTACATTTTTTGGATTCCTCTTATTCCTTAGTGGCAAACAAGGAATGTCTTAAATAAGACAATCCCAGCATATGTTTACCTATTCAGTTTCAGAAACTCCCACATTATCTTTCAACAGTTAAATTTCACTTTCAGTACAAACCCCTGAAATATTAGGAAAAAGAACTCACTAGGAATACGGGGAGCAGAATTTAAAACTCTGCCCAGCAGAGCTCTCTCAGTTAAAAATAAGGAAAAGGAAAGCTCCTATTTCACCTTTTAGTGGGAGGTTACCTAAATACATCCCTACAATATAGGGGAACAATACTGAGCACCAAAATAATTTCTGCCTCTAATCCAGATGTCCACAGAGTCAGGTTCCTGAGCTTCATTGCCTCCATCTGGATCGAGAACATGACTTCACTGCATGTCTTTCTCTTCAGACAAAATTATTCTCCCCAAGCTCAAGGAGGCCCAAGGTCATAAGACAACTCACCTTGAAAGCCCTGTTGTCAGGGAATCAGGAACAAGGCTCTATACTCCAAGTTTAGCTGCACTGCCACCCTCGCTGGCTCAGTCTCTAGACTTATAAGGAACAAACAAACACAGGATGGCTTTGCTCTGAGGACACCAGCTGTCCTCAAACATCACAGTTCTGGTGACAGAAAAATAGAAAAGACAAATGAGATTAGTCATCACATGAGATACACTTCCGCAAGTCTTCAAACACAAGATCTTGTGTCATGCTAACATTAGGGGACTTCCCCAACTTTGCCCTTTAAGGAGATTGCAATAAAAAAACTCCCCTCTCCCTTCTCTACTAAATAAGCTGCTCTGTTTTCTTTTCTCTTAAACACATTTTGTTTTCAGCTTTGCCAATCCCTCTGAGTTTTTGTGCTAAGCAGTCAAGTAGAAAAAAATACTTTTCTTTGTTCGGCCAAGTTGTAACTGTATTACAATTGAACCATGATGTGTCAACAGTTTTGTGTGTAGCTTGGAAAAAAAATATATCCACTCTCACTGCTAGGATTTGAGGAGGTGATTGTTTGGTGCTTTTTTAAGGAACAGGTATATTAGGCTAAATTCACAAATGGCATAAACCCCCTAAAGATAACAGCAGCAAACTGTTTCCTCAACTGGGCTATGCACTTTTGCTTCTTCTCTCCTTCTGTGGGTTCATGGTTTAGTAGCAGAGAGTAAAAATTTGTCTATTACAACAGAAGCTGTTGTCATCCATTAACGTATTCCTGACCACAACTAAACCCTGGTGAAAAGATTCTTTGTAGTACTGTGAAGACACTTGGGCATAAATTATTAGGCATCTTACAGTTAAATACAGGAAGTCTAGCTTTAACATGATTGGAAAGATATTCCAGACACATTCCATGGGCTCTGCTTCAATCCCTGAGAATTGCATGAGGGCTGCATGGGCACCTTGGTGCTCTCATATGTCTATATTCACTGCACTTCCCATGTTCATAAGAATTTATGCTGTGGAAAGAGTTATATATCCTACCAGATATTCCATTTTACCAGAAAGTCTGCATCCCTACACCCAGAGTCATGGTTTGGCTTCTTGCCCAGTGGAAGAGAGGTGAAAGCAAACACAGTCAACTCTACAGGCCATAAGAGAGCAAAAGTAACCCAAATTAAAATAAAAGGAAAGAATGAAAAAAAGTAGGGCTTCTCAGGTCTGTAGAAGAAAATTCTTGAGAAAGGGTATTGTCCTTACCAGAGGGGAGAAACTGAATGAGCAGTGGGCAGAACTGCTCATAGCCAGTCAAAGGAGCTGGATATTCCTCTCACAAATACAGGTGTCCACAGAGCAATGGCCATGCCTGGTAAGGAAAGCCAGGCCCTGGCTCTTGTATTCTGCTGTTGCGTCTATGACCACCACTTCCATCAGAAGAGAAACGCCACTACATGTAAGAAGTTTCATCTTCCTGACTTCATAACCATTATGTTAGAAAGCTAAAGGTGCAGCGTGCAACTCCTGTTAATCTGGAGCCTTAATCTGTCACTATAACCTTTACTCACCGTTCTGCAGCTTGCAGGCCGTGGTTCACACCACCCTTCATTCAGCAGCACATTTCAGAAGCACTGTGTACTTCACCATGTGTCTTTAGACCTCCATGCCTGTCCTACCTCAACAGAAATTTAAAATTCTTTTCTTAGAAACCAGCAGTATCAGAGGTTCACTGTAAGAGAAAGTCACAGGAGTCATTGAAGGTTTTCATGTATGGGAGAATACTCCCACTCACATCCTGAAGAATGTGGGGAGGTTCAAACAAAAGGATCTGACCACATGTCTGAGACTAAACCAGCAATGCATATCTTCTTCTACCCACACCCTGCTCCCAAAACTCAATCTGTTACCAAAGCAGTTCCTTTCCATCTGCATGCAAAACTCACTATTTTATGTTATCAGTCTCGCTCAGAGTCCAACAGAAAAGGCAAGAAATTGTTAGTGGGAAAGAGTGGCAAATCTTGAAATTGTTTCAGTCACAGACACACAGAAAACCCTGTAACTTTTCTATAGAAACATTTGGGAATACAAGTCCCTTCTGACTATTCCACTGACATTGTATCCTTAGACTTTAATCACTTCATCCTTTCTCGGATATTAACTTGTACTGGGCTCCTCTCTGTAATGCTGTTGGTAATGTTTTCAAATGCTATGTGCAGGGTTACTGCAGTCTGGGAAAGTGCTAGTCAGGAAATTATGTAAGAAATTAGCTTTATTTTGTTCCTGCAATTCTGGCAGTCTTCCAGATCTTTATGTCACTGGCTGCATATGATTATCAGCAAAAAAACTCCAGAGATCTTCTTGCCATGACTGTAATTAATTACAATATTCAGGTACAGAATACATCATTTGCAACAATACAGGCCCAAAATTTGAGGTAATCCATATGAAAGTCAACAATACTTCTCTTCATGTCATTCTGGATTTCACCAGTCTTATTTAAAACTGCCTCTTTCCTCACATATTGGTTTTTCAAACATGCTTTTACTTATTCCTAAGAACATTTACATTAGCAGGATGAAACCTCTTGAGTCCAACTTTTAAAACCCAGGTGATTTTCAAATAACTTCATTTTTTTTATCTCCCCCCCACTACCCAAGAAGAACTGTCTGCTTGTTAAAGACATCATCAGTTATGACTCTACTTGTAGACTGGTATAATTTCTTCTCTTTATGAATAAAACTGTTTGATTTCAAATGCCATTTACAAGTTTCTCCCCTGATATAACACTGTATATTCTTTTCTTTGCCAAGAGAAGTGGAGTGGTTTGGGGTGTTACAGGCCACTAAAACTGAAATCTGCACTGGTAGGATTGCTTCTGAATAGTTCCGTAATAAGTCATTGTAAATTTAACAATGGAAAGCACTGCCAAAGCAGGGAAAGCTGTTCAAAACCCCAGATTTTGTTCTAAGCATCTTACTAAAATCACAGGCTGCTTCCTGCTTTTTAGATAAAAAACACAAATATTTGCAGGGAGATGGGGAAATAAAACCCATTCACTTTACTTGGTTTTTCACAATCTAGGCTTACATTCAGCCACTTTTCACCTCCAAGACAAAATCCTGCATCATGAAAGAGCAAATTCAAAGCCATTCATGTGAAGTTAATTCCGTTTGGTCATTCCAATAACACAGAAGCACACGAGGAGCTTACAGCTGGGTAGTGCAGTGTAAGAGACGAACACTCAAAATTCAGCTAAGAAACCACTGAGCCTGTGCTTTGCTACTACCACCACCACTGGTTTTGTTCCACCACTGCTACCAAAGAACCAGGCACAGCTGTGTGAAAACCTCCGTGCTGATCGTGGGGCACAGCCTGCTCATGCCTGGCCACTCTTCCACTGGCAAAGGAATGTGCTCTTTGCTGCTCTGCTTTCTGTTTCAAAACCAGAAAGGAGATACTTCCCAATACACAGTAAAACATAAAGAAAAAAGAATGAAATGTCTTCAAAAGTGCCTGTGGGAAATGGACAATGCAAGAACTCTCAATGCTTCATTAGACTGCAAAAGGAGAAAAAAAATATCTTGAAAACAAATAAGACTCATTGCATTGATAATTTTAAAAAGAATTCTGATTCTATATTTAGAAAAGAAGGCAGACACTGGATTTCACAACCATATGTGGAAAACATTAAAGGGTGAGCTGGATGGGATTGCCAAGGCAGTATGGGGCCAAGAATTGCCGCCGCCTTTTTTTTTAAACTCACCCCAAAACACTGGTGGGGGGCAGGGAAGTTTCACACAACTTTCCTCTGCAACTACTGCTGAAGTAAATTTGACTGGCAATATGGAAAAACTGGCAGCGCTGGAATGATGCTGACAGCACCAGAAGTAGCTGGGCAATTTTGGGACAGTTTCCAGTGTTACTGCCCATTTTCGGCTGGTTTGTGAATAAAAAAGAATTTTCAGTCTTATTATTCCAGTGCAATTTATGAGATGAGTAGAGAGTAGATGGAAGAGCAAGACTTCCCTTGGAAGTGTATGGGAGGATTTTCGCCATCAATAAGCAGCACACATTAGCCAGAATTTTACTGCCAACAGTAGAAAATTTGTGAGTATATTGTCAACATAAATAAAAATGAAAGGCCTGAACATGCCTTGTTACTGTTTTCTTCTGAATGTGTATGCCAAGGATTGCAAAAATGGTCTTGCTCACAGACCTGAAAAAATTACTTCATTATTAGTTTCTTCTTTTTGGAGAAAAGATTAGACCTAGTGAAAATTCATAAAACTTAAAGAAGCCAAACAGGAGTTTTGCCAAAAGGCATATGGTCATGTTGGCACTTCCTCTGTCCAATCCTTTGCACATCCAGAGCAGCATTTCAATATTGATTAATTGTCAGAATGCTGGAATGAGACAAGCAAACAAATCTGAGAGCCAGATGCTACAAACAGCCCTCCATGCAGTCAGACCATGGATTATCCTATCCCTGCTTTTGCCCAGTATTTTCAGGCTGAATAGTATAACTTAAGTTGCATGCTCTCAACAAGCATTATGATACAGTGCATATTTACAGAACTAAGTACAAAGGTAAATGGATCATGGGACTGGGGAGGGAGAAGGAACAGACCATTCCTTTGTAAGGTTAAAAGACATCTTGGGATTTTTATTTGTAGACTATGCCATGCAATTCCTAAACGTCCTTTTCGTCCTAGTGTTTCCCAAATACTTTGTCCTTCACAAGATTGTATTTGCCTCAGGGGAAAACCCAGTATTTCCACTGTTCAAGCATTCCAACTTGGCAGGAAGGAAGAAAAAGCATATTTTAGCTAAGTGAACCTGAAAGTTGCATTTACAGACTGAAATAATGCAGACCCTAAGAGCAAGCGTCCTCCTCTTAAAAAAAGACCCCAAAACTGCATTGAGGTATTTAGAGCCACAGCTTGTCCTCTGTCTTCCCTTTCATCACCCTGGAGCATGTGGCTCCTTAAAAGGATGTCTGTGCAATCCTTCCCTTCTCCAAGACAAAATACGAGAGGGGTCAAATGACTCATTATGGATCGAGACCTCACAGGCCCCACCACTGCTTCATCCTCAAGCAAAGAATGAGGACATGCAGAACTCCTCACAATACTCCCATGGGAAGATTCGTACTGAAGGAGTCAAGGGAATCAATCAGGGAACAGACCAAAACGTGGCACCCTGGGAATGAGATTGGACTTGGACCCTGAGAGGAAAAAATATATGGATTTAGTTCACTTTTTTGCCTTCTCAGCAAAACAGCATTCACAGCTTATCCAGAAATGAAAGCAGTTCTGGTATTCAGTCCCACTCCCACCGGAGTGAGGGTGCTGTGGCTCAGCACAGCAGTACAATCTGGGCTCATACAGTGCTGGAGAAACGGGGAGCAAACCTGCACACGTCAGAACCCCAACAGAGATTTCACAACTAATACCTTGATATTCTCCTCAAAATCAGCCAGGACAGTCACATTTCAGAAATGACAGATGACTGACTGATTTTTAGACTAACTATCCTTGTGGTGACTCTTTCCTTAGCACATTTTAAAACTGGAACCATTAGATATGTTGTGTATGCACAGAGAAGAGTATCTCCCATTTCCCTAAGACATATCAATACAGGATGTGCCCCAAAAGAGTTCCTGCATCACCTTTTGAAGGCACTGGCTTAAAGAGATTACACAGTATGCTCCTACACCTGCATAAATATGGCCTTTATCTGGGTACTGGGTTTCAATCTAGAGTATTTTGACTGCCAGCTGTTATTCTGAAAGACAGATAATGTAAATAATTAACAGGCAGGACATCCTTCCAGCTGCTAATGCTGTAAAATAATTTCTCAGCTGTCATCCCAGAATTAGATTTAATACTGATTAAGCACTTAATAATAATGTGTGGCAAAAGACAGACAACTGTAACAGAACTAACAGTGCCCAGGAAGTGCTGATTTTTATCTGCCTGGCTTTCTGCCTCTACTGATGGCAGTCGATTAAAAAGGCATTTTTTGCATGCAGACAGCAGTTTTCTGCTTCTTCCTGCACTTCTCTCACATCTCTGTTAACAGTGATGTGCTTTCATTAGCAAGGGGGCACCAGCAGCCGCTGTCACAAGCCAAGTCACACCGAGGTGAGCTCTGCTGCTCAGGAACAGATGTTTCCCTTACAGCACACCAGGCAGGCTGGCTGTTCTACACAAAAAAAAAACCTGTTCCCACCTGCTGGCCAGGCCAAGGAGACAGTCACCAGGACACTCAGATCCATTCCACGTACACAGAGCACTTTCATGAGTCACCATGTATTGCAGAGGTGGAGTCCTCTAGGTTCTGGTTTTCACACTCAGTTGTCAGAACGGGTGGATCCTTCCCTGAGGCTTTCTCAGCCCCAGGAGCTGCAGGAAAGTCCCCTGTCACTGCTCATAACGGAATAGAGAAGCTATTTTAGCCTTTGTGTCATCCAGTCGTTCAGTGTAGGCTTCTGATCAGATATTGATACCAGGGATGTGGCTGGTACAGACACAAACTCAGTCATGTCTGGGAAAGCAAGCCTTCCACAAATGTTTCATCAGCCAGGATCTGCATCTCACTATCACTTGTAGCTTGCCCAGGCTCTGGAATTAGTGAATGCAAGTTAATGAAGACTCTCTGTTTAGCAAAGAGAACAGTTCACAATTAAAACTACATTTCTAAAGTGGGAGTTGAACATTAGCGTGTCTGTAGGGTTTTTTAAGCTGCAGTACCCAGTTGTAGTATAAATGGACTTGAACACGTTCCAGTAACTTGTATAATTAACAAAGATACAAAGTTCTTTTAAAAATTAAAACTGCAGCCCCACATACTGTCTCCAACTCTGTCCAGTCACCCAAGTAACCACATCCACCCTAGTACAGTTATGGACTTCAACTTTAAAAGCATTAAACTGATTCTCATCTGGTGACATATTATGTTGACTTTGTTGAGAGCACAATTAGGCTACTGCTACTTGAAATCTTCACCAAAAACTCTCCAAGTTTGTTTTAATGTCACTTTTGACATGCTGACAAAGCCAAAAGTACCCAGTATTCTGTAAGAGCTAAGTGTTACGGATAGAGCATATCTTAAGAGCTGAAGGCACTCCGTACTTGGATGCAGTTCCTGGAACAGCTTCAGGAAGCTTTCATTAACAATGTTAAATCAGTAGGTATCATAACTGTACTATTATACAGTTACTAAGCTGATCTTTTCAGTACCTGCAGGAGATTTGAAAGTCTGTAAAATACTTTTTGTAAAACTGAACTACCAACTCTAACTATTACAAGGTTACTAGATTATATTTTTCTTCTACAGGGACACGTGCCCTGTGTCCTGAGCGACTGCATTATTGCAGCTAAACCAGCCTGGAGGCTGCACTGGCCTCTGCTGCAGTTCAGCACTGCAGGGCAGTGTATAAATGGTCTGTTCTGGGGCAAATGCTTAAAGCTGAGGTAACTCCTCTCTGAACTTCACATATTAGATGGGAGCCAAATCAGCAGTCTGAAAATGTTAGGTACCAGTTAAACTCATTTTCTTCTTCAACGACCTCTCACTCCTAGCCCAGATGAAAGTGCAGCCCTGATACTTGAAATACTGTTTTCTTCCAAAACTGCATTTGTATTATACTGCTGCTACTATGGAGCTGCTGAAAATCACAAAATTCATAATTATTTTCTAAACAGAAGTCAGTCAATGGCAACAATAAGAATCCTTCAACACTATTGAGAGAGCTTAAAAAAAAAAAAAAAAGGCAAGTGAAAGAGTGTGTTGGAACATGAGAGACTGTGAACTTCAGAGTTTTGTCCAGGCTACAGACTATCCAGCAGTATCTTGTCTTTGGTGGCTTTCTCTATATGACCGCATAATGTAAAAAACCAAACCCACAAAGCCCAAACAAAATAAAACCAAACCAACCCCACACACAGAAAAATCACTGGGGATAAAAGGACTCATACCCATCCCTCAGTGAAAAGCAGCTGTTGCTTACAAACACTGTGAGGAAGAAAAATCTCCTTCCAGGAAGCAAACAGCTGTACCTTGAGGCTGGAAGAAGCAGATGATACCTGCACATGACAAATCTCAACCTGCAGCCATCAGAACATCATCAGTGATTTCAAAGATGCCCCGATTAATCAAACTGCATAATTAAGTGTTTTAAGTGTCCCTACTCTATCAAGTGCCTTTACTACAGCCTTGTACAGTGGTTCATTTTAAACTGTGACTGGATAGAGGCTGGGCTGTGCTGGTAATCCATTTGTGCTTTGGGAATTACTGTGTTCCACTTGATTAGATTAGGAGATAAAGAGAGAATTAGGTACCACTTGCCATAGCTACATCAGCGCAGGCTTCTGTCACAGGCTTTGCTGGAACAAACTACATAGACAAATTCTGAAGAGACAGAGGATATAGGCAAGACTGTTCCTTTGCTGTTTAGGTTGATATGGGAACAAGCAAGGCAGAAATTTAAGAGAGATATTACTCTTAGATTAACGAAGAGAAGCAAGCTGGCCTAGTAAAAACACAAACAAGCCCCATTTCCAAAATGTTGTCCTGCTTCAGCCAGCACTGGAACAACCAAAATAAGCCACATCATCAGGAAACTATTTTTTTTCCTACTGTAAGTACACGAAAGAAGCTGTGTTTGTGTTGGGGTGGGTGTCTGTATAACTTTTACCAGCAATAATCCTACTGCCATTGCTTAAGAGTACATTAAAACAAAAGCAGACAAAGGATGTGATCCCATAATTAAGAGACTGGAGCATGTCTCATGAGGAAAGGCTGAGGGAGGTGGGGCTGTTCAGCCTGAAGATGAATTGATTGAGAGGGGACCTCATCCGTGTGTGTCAATGTCTGCAGGGAGCGGTCAGAGAATGGGCTCTCTGGGACAAGAATGAATGGGACAAGAGGCAACGGGCAGGAACGGATGCCCAGGAATTTCCACCTGAACGTGAGGAAGAACTTGAGTGTGCAGGTGACAGAGCACTGGAACAGGCTGCCCAGAGAGGGTCTGGAGTCTTCCCCACTGGGAAGAACTGCCCGGATGCAATCCTGTGCCATGGATGACCCTGTTTGAGCAGGGAGGCTGGGCCACATGACCCCCAGCGGTCCCTTCCAACCTGACCCATTGGTGATTCTGTGACCCACACACACTGTCACACTGCCAGACGCTGCTTTTGCAGTTTTTACAGTTAGATAAGCCATAGGTAAATGTCTAGACTAATTCTCTAACCCTACACTTCTGTCTCACAATAAAAATCACAACCACTCTGCAAAATTTAGAGTGGGAAAATTACATGCATTTATTGTCTTTAAAAAAGACATGCTTTTGGTGGCAGGAAGCTAATTTGCTTCACACCACTGCCCATTTTTCAGATGTCTCTACTGAGTATTTTAAGAGTGATTCAGCAGTAATTCCAAAACAATTCTCATAAATTCTTTACCATGTATGGACACAGAAAATTCTTCCCCCCTTTTCTTGGAGCATGCTCTGCAACTTACCAGATGAGGGTAAGATTTCTGATGCAACTTGAAAAAATGAACTGTGGTCTAGGTTTTAAAATGATCGGTTATTTCAGTTTGGCTTTGATAGTTCACTGGTCAAGAAGAAATATTATTTACTGGTCAAAAGGCTGCAAGTCAAGACACCAGGCTCAATTTCCCAGGAGGGTCTGAGACCTGACTTAAAGCACTCAAGTACATTTTATGTGCCTTATTTTCTGTTGTATACAAAATACTTCACAAAGATAAAACAGTACAGGACAAAACATACAGCATACATACACAAAAATAAACTTTTTAATAATAAAAACTTCTGAGAAATATTGTGAAATATTAAGAACTGAGTTTCGTTTCTGTTCTATAAAACATTCATAAATATGCATGGAGCTGTACTGGGAAAGGGAAGAATTGATACTGAAATGAAAGCTCAGGGCACACAGCTCTTAAATCTTCTGATGGATGAAGATAGATGCAATTTCTTTCCAGGAAAAGTATAAAATGTCTGATTACTAAACTATGAATTAGCTTAATTCACACTTATTTCATATATTGCTGTTGGATAGTTTGCTCTAGGATAACATACAATCTATTTGTAACCAACCTCCAGTCCTGTTATTTCTACAAGGTATGTAAAAACTGGCTACATTAAGTTAGTGATACGAAAAAGGTGTTTTAAGACAGAATCTATTACGGACTTAAAAAAAAAAACCCTGAACTTGTCATTGTCACTGTCAGGAGACTGTTTTAAGGAATAAACCATTGGAAATTGTGCTTGGTTTCGTGCAAGGATTCCTCCTGCCTATTCACTACCTGGGTGGTGGTGTCTTATCTAGAGATGTGCAGGGGTTAATGCCTTGAGCAACAATTCCACATGCAACAGATACACATTTTAGTGGCAGAAACTGATACATGATACAAAACAAGCGAAAAAACCCCTATTTTCTAAGTCACTGACTTCCCCAGATCCAGACACGGGCAGTAAATTAACAGATGGCCTTAAGGATCTAAGGATCTATAAAAGGCATAAACCACGAATACTATTAAATGCTCCGTTTTGAGACTGGGAATTGATTTTTATTGTCAAACTGCATTACTGCTGCAGGCACAGGATTCACTACCGACTTCTGCTCTGTATTGATTTTGTTGAACAGCAATCAAGAGTTCAGTATTTAATGGGATGTAGCTCAAACTGGAGTTCCCACTTACTGCACAGAGGGTTTAATCAATTACATCTGCCCGTTACACATTCTCATTCACTCTGCATAACTGCCTTGCATAAAGACATAAAAGAATGATAATGCCATTTTGTTATCATTAATACTCCATGAAATTGCCTTTACTCATTAATTTAGTAACATTTTTAGATTTTCAGCGTGCCAGGCTTTAGAAGCCGTCTAAGAATTCTGTCAAAGATTTTCTGCGTGGCTGCTCATCCTTGCCACTTGGAATCACACAACTGCAATGAAAGATAAATTGAAGTATTGGAGAGAATAATTCCCTCAGGTTACACAGTTGACTGTGACAGTCAACTTGACCTTACCACACAGGGCCCAATTAAGATTCTTTTGCCATCTAGAATTTAAATGACTTTTACTGATGACAATTACAGCATTGAAGATAGTAAACCCTCTCCCCAGCACAAATAAAATGTACTTTCTCTTCGACAAAGGTGAAATCACAAAAATAAATCCACCACGAAGCTGAAAAACTACTAACAGTTCCAGACTTTGCTGCATATGAACTCTTCAAAACGTGCATGAATGCTCTTGAACATGTAATTAAGTGAACAGAAATTCATTCTGGTTTTACCTTTGCAACCACTTCATGATGATGATTTCTGAGACAATCTGTTGCTACCGTAAGAGCAAAGTAATGAAAACCCGAACCACTGCTCATCCACTTCCCGCATCCACTGCAAAAGCAAAGAGAGATATTAAGTGCAATTATGTGATGGGTTAGATTTGACAGAGACATTTAAGTAATTAACAATTACAGCTAATAATATGAAAGAGGGAACCATTAAAATCCATTTGTGTGAAAAGCTAGCTGGAGAATGGTTAAAATATAAACAAGATATGAAATCATTCCTCACAAATAATATGAGGCAAAATAGAATAAGTCATGACATACTCAAAATGTTAAAAGGAAGGAAAGCAAAGAGACTAATTCAGGCTTGGGGGCAGTAGATGATGGTAATAAGTTTATGAAGTGACAGCATAGTCTGAAAGAATTTATATACTTAGCTAAAAGTCAGTACTCCAACAGGAGAGTATCTTGCTTGACATAAAGTGAAAAGGATGAATATCAGGCAACTAGATCAGGGTTTTTTCACACCTTGCTTTTTATTTGACACCTCCCCATCAGACAGCCGGTTGTGATCGCTTTACAAAAAAGGCTGCTGCTGAACATCCAGTGAGTTCTGGGGTTCTCAGGTTAGCAGACAGATCTGATAGTGAGAGTTCTGATGGTAAATTGTTTCTAGGGGAAAAAAAATGAAATGTGACTAAAAAAGAAAATTGGAAAAAATTACCAAAAAAAAGAAGGAAAGAATGGTCTTGTCTTTTGAGTCTGCAACATCTGGGGAATTAGAACTGTGAAGAATAAACAGCAAGGAGCTTTCTGGCAAAACTTAGTTATTATGCTGGGGAAAAAAAGGAAATAAACTAAAGCAGATGTAGCATTTTCTATTTAAAAATTCAAACCTGTTTTTCAACACTGTTGAAACTGTTTAGCTCTTTCTCTTCTGAGAAGAATGTTCTATAGACTGTATTTCACAAAGTAGTTTTTGAAATTGTAGGTGGTGATATAAAGCAAAACAGAGCTTCTGAAAAGAAGTGATAATTGGCCACTGTACTGAGGCAAACTCCTACCCAGTGCTGTGTGTTAACTACCAGAACTTATCATCTCCATAAACACAATTTCAAGTTTTAACAAAAGACACATTCAGTTGTTTTGCTGTCCTGTCAATGGAGCTAAAGCAGGAAAAACTCTCACCAAGAAGTGATACCTGCAAAGTGCAAAAGAAAATACATTTCTGGGGAACAAAACAAGAGGGAAAAAAATAAGTTAAAACAAAGATAAGAAGGAAAGGCAAGAAGCAGAAAAAGAGCTGTCTGTTGGTTTTCTCACCTTCTCTGAGCTCTGTGCTAACTGATGCCAGGAATGCCAACGATGACATTGATCATCTACAGGATGAAGCAGAGGATATTTTTGTCACGTCATTTTACTGATAATACAGATTGTACGTTCATATGAAGTGGCAAATGGTAACAGCTGAGAGCCAAGGCAAGGGTTACTCATCCCTGTAGCCTTCCTCAGCTTCAGCTGGATGGGCAGCAGGTGGGTGGAAATTGGCTGGAGCAGTCAATACCCAGGTGACCCAAGTGAGTGCAGATCCTTCTGGGTGGGCTCTGCCAGTAACTCCAAGAAGCTTCAATCAGCTGATCGTGGGCATTGCCTGAGCTCCTCTGATCAATAAACATCATCGATAGCACAGGTGCTTAGGTGTACTCTATTGGCTCCCTATCCAAGGCAGTTTGTCAAAATGCTTTATGAAGTAGCACTCCAGTGACAACTGCAGGAGATACAGGAATCAGTGCTGCCTGCCATAAGGGCTCCTTGGATAACCTAAGAGTAAATGCTGTGTGGATGATTTCAGTTATCAGCCCATTCAGTGATAAATAATAACAAACATCTCTTTGCAGCAGCACTGCTGTGCTTTCTTATTCAAGTCAAGTAACAATGGACAGCTGTAAAACATGGAAAGAAGCTCAACCATTTGAAATGTGCACAAGTGTGAATTTAAAGAAGAAAACCTATGAAACAGTATGAATATCTCCCCTGCTGCTGTAAGAGTCCTGTGCTTAAATACTGGCATGATAAGTGCATTTGAACACAAAAATTGATCAAGTGATCAAATTACCAAACAGATTATATCTTCACACAAACTGCATGCTCCTTCCCCACAGCCCTCACTCAAGAAGTGTTTCAAATTAAATTGCTACAAAGATCAAAATAATCATTCTGCTCACACCTCACGAGGTCAGAAAGGCAACTAACACGCTTCATTTATAGCGTGGCATTATCTGCTGCAGGCAGACTGACATAATCAGAAGGGTAATGATCTTAAGTTAACGTTCTTCTGTGTGTTCCTTTGCCACAGCCTGAGCTATCAGTGAAGGGATTCAGAGTCGAGAGATTCCAGGGTTTCACTGAAAGGAGCTTTTTCATGTGAGCCATTGAGGTCAGGCACCAGAGCTGGTCAGCTGCAGCAGTCCAAGGCTCAGCATGGGCCAGAAGGTGTTCATGGGTGGGAAATATTACCAACGTGAGCAGATCACACACCACACTAACGTTCATTAGAAATGTACTTCAAAAGCCCAGCATTCTCAGTTTTGTAACTCCCATCACCATGAGCTGGATTTTGCTAATGCCAGGTCCTCTCTGTGTCTCACATTTTAGATCGCTGAAACAAATGTGAAGCACTATGTACACCATGGGTCCTATTTCAGAACACTAAAACAAACCTGGGACACAATGTGCCTCAAGCACGGGGAGCCAAGTGATGATTTTCATGGGAAAAACACCACCATGGGTCCACCAAGTTATCCAACTTAAAGTTAAATGCTTGGATATGTAATGAAGCACAAATACAAGGCTGCTGCATCCCCTTCGTGTCACTGGGCAGCACAGAAAGGGAATCTAATCCCATGTGCTGAGGTGATGAGTAAAACCAACCTGAAACTACCAGGGGAACCCCAAAGCTACACGTGATTGTTCAAACTTCGTGAAGGTTAAATTAAAAGAGGTTAATTAAACAAGCAGGTTTTGGCAGATGATCAAGTATGATACATCACAAAGGATGGAAAAGAGTTGTACAACTGATACTGTAAGAGGAAAGCAAAACTGCGTTTTAAAAAGATTTAACTGCTCATACCATCAGCAAAAAAAAGCCATCAAAATTTGGCCACTCTCTCAGACACATTCCACTTCCTTTCATCTTGAGTGAGCTCTCCTCAGGCTCCCATGGAAAAGCAGCTTTTTATTGGACAGGAATAAAAACAAATAAACTGTGAAGCTAATATAAAATTCAGCTCCTCTTAAAATCTCAAAATAAGACCTGTTCCCTTCCTCTACCCACTGAACCTTGCCAGATGAGAGCTAAGCAGTATTGGGTAATACCAAGCTTGAAGAATGAGCTTTTCAGGGGAGAATCTTTGTTCTTAATTCCCAAAATCATGTTACAAGTTACCTTTATGAAAAGTAGAGAATGATAGATTAAAAAATAAAAAGCCATCTTCTTGCAGCCAAATTGGAGCACGCTCAAAAGTCGGTCTGGAGACTTTGCACCTGAGTCACAAGCAAACTGGGAATTCACTTTATTTTTTATAGTGCAACATAGAAATTATCTGTGCTGCACAGGTTAAATTATTCTGTTATTTTATACAATCATGCTTTATATATGAAAACTTGGACTCAAAACACAAAGGATATGAGTGATTCTATTACAAACACTACTTTATAGCAAAAAACAAATGAGCTAAACCAGCATCCATAGTCTCCCTAAAGAAAAGGAAAAAGAAAAGAAAAAACTAAGAATATTATTTAGCATTGTTTGCTTCATATCACTACCCTCTTCAGAGACTTCTCTGTTCATTCAGGCATCCACTTTCACAAGAGGACAACAGGTTGTTCTCTATCCCTTAGTTTCTCTGAAACAACAGCAGCAACAATTAAGTCCTGTCCACATCAGCGATGCAGCAGGGCAGTTCTGAGGAGAAACCTGTGTCAGCTGGCAAGGATTAGGCACTTTACCTTGGGGCTAGGAAAAAGTGCCAAAGCATCCCTTACACCAAGAAGAAGAGCCCCATTCTCAGATGTAGCTGCGCCTCCATTTGACAAATGGGCCACAAGGGAGGGTGCTCCATCACCACTGATATTTATTTCTAATCGTGGGAGGGAAATGACTGACACTTGGTGAGACATGAAGCCCAGAATGTCTCATTGCCCACCTGTGCTCATACTTACATCATGCTAAAAATCCTGAAGGACATGACAGCCTTGTCCACGTTCCTGTTATAATCCTCAAAATCCTGCAGTCAACAAGGACAAGCTTGCTGAGAAATTAATTTAGTCAACGTCAAATGCCTGTCCAAGCATGGATGCTGCCATATGGTTTTCCATGTGGTTTCACCTGATGTGCTTGAAGACACAAAGGAATAAACACAAGCATTTTCTCACTGATGTGCCTGCTGGATTCTGTCATTATTCGTAACATTATTGTCCCCGAACAATAACTGTTACCTTCTTATATAAACCTTTGCAAATGAATTTCCAAACTAACAACAAAAGATGACTCAGAGCTCAGGCTCCCCATGACCCATTTCCTGTGAGGGACACTCTCAGAAGCATCACTGGTCTGCCTGCTCTGTGTATGGCACAGCAAGATCCTGGACCTGACCACTCCTTGCTGAGGATCTTTTCCAGCACCTCAGGGCTCTGCAGTCTGTGCAGGGCATTAGCAGATCACAACACTCTTTGTTTAAACCACAGTAACATCTTAGACCTCATTTACCACAGTTTTATGAGCGCTTTGTTTTATTTTTAATATCATGATAAGCCAAAGTAAGCCTTTACATACATCTAAGTGACAATCAGATATGTATCTCCTGAAAATCAGATTCTAGGGTGAGTTGTTGAAACCAAAGAAGGGAGAACACTGAAAACCCTTGGGAAGGAATGATGACAATGGGGGTCTTCTTGGCTTTCAGGAAGCAAGGAGGATATTGGGAAGGAATGAAAACACAAGTTGGGTAGAAAAATAATGCTGAGGGCACTCAATTGTGAAAAGGAGGTATTGGATATGCACTGTCCTTTATACTGAAAGAGTATTTAAAGCTGTGTTTCCTCTGTAAAGAACATGAAAACTACCTAAGAGAGATTCACATCTCATTTAAACCGACATCGAGACAGATGCTGAAATAAACTGCAGAACATGTAGAGCTGGTACTAACGTAAAAAACACATTCCAATAATCTCATCACTAAGACTCACAGCAGGTGATTTCGTGAAGACTGAAGCAAGAGTACATCACATTGTCTAATCTCAGCTGCAGCCCTCAAAAATTCTTCTCCTACAGTCGTGGTTTGCTGTGGGAGGATGTGGGGGCTGTAATTGTCCCACTGAGGGTTTTTGATGGATGATTGTATTTCAGATATCTGGACCTGTGATTCTGTAAGCCTTACTTTGACTTATCATTACATTAAAAATAAAACAAAGCTCTCAGAACACTCTGGAAAGAAATGTGAAAATGGCTGGTCCTAAAAAGATGCACTGCAAAAAGAAAAGGTAGGTTTTATTTTCTTTGTGTAATTTTAAATAAAACTAAATATAGCAAGTAAATACAGTGAATTTTACAGAAGTCTTGGATGCAGGGCCACTTACTATGAAAATTAAGTGGAAAAATCAGTAGATCCTCTATGACAGGAGGAGTCCAGCAAGTTTGTTCCCCACATCACCTTTCTTACATAGATTTTCCTAAAGTGATTGAAAGAAGAACTGTCCCAAGACATTCACACAAGCCCTTCGCCAGAGGTTGCAATCAAAGCAGCAAACCCAGCCCCACACCTGCTGTGCAAAGCCTGGTACACAAACAGAAATGGGTTTGTTTTCACCTAAAGCTTTCAATGGCTTGGCCAACACATGGTGAGGAGCAGAGCTCAGTTACCAAGTGTTAAACAAGTCCATCTGCCAGAGCTCTTCTCTCTGAGCCCTTGGTCCAACCTGAGCACCTGGGTAATGAGCAGCAGGTCCACAACAACCTAATTTTAGTCTTGGTGTCTTAATCTTTGCAATCTGTTGTTCTTACATTGCATTTAACCACCATAAATGGAAAAAAAAAAAACCCAAAAAATCAAACCAACGGCCCAAATGACAGGACCAGAAACTGTTTTGTTTACACTCTTAACTCCATGGACATCAATAAAGTTACTCCTCATTTTCAAGTAAAATCAGCCCCAAGCTATTTAAAGTTGACACGAGGTGCACAGCTGAGCACTTTGTGAAATAAACAGATCAGTAACTGACCTGAAAATGGTATTTAGGGGCAGAATTCCTACATGCAGAGCTGTCCTATTGTCTCTTCCCTCAGTACCACAGAGCATGCTGACTACTTACTGTTTACACAGAACTTTCCACACTGAATGCCGAACTCTCAAATCCACCTACTTACCACATGTCATTTGTAGTATGCAAATGCCAAGCCACTTAGGGTGCTGCTGTTTTTTCAGCAAGTGACATTTTCAAGGCATCCCCACAACAGCACGAAGATCACTTCACCAGAACTCGGGGGTCACCATTTAGCAGATGAGAAAGCAGCAATGGTTTGCCCTCAGAGACTGCTCCGTGCTCCTTGGGAATGGGATGTGTGGCACAAGAAAACCTGCTGGGTTGAAAGAGTATTTAAAATACACACAACTGTAATTTAAGGTTTCAAATGCTGATACTACACACTACACATGACAGTGATAGGAATATTCTTAAAATCTAGGCCTCCACTCTGCTGCTTCTCATAACAGATGCTACCCTTACAAAACTGAAACCAACCAGCCCTGGATACAAATTCATAGCAGGCAGTACCTGACCCACGTGTACACTGAGTTACTGGTTTGGTTTATTTCGTTCCAGCTGCTTTGATAAGCATCAGGTAACTATTTGACGATGTTACATATGTCATACATATGTGTTCCAAATTAAATCTGTACCAAAACAAAGCCAATAATTTTTTTAGATTAAACACTGGAAGAGGAAATGAAGTTGCATTCTTGGCCTTCTTGGATATGAGACTCGTCCTTTTTTGAAATATTCATCAAGCAGTCAGTTAGCTCAAGATAATGCCATATGTTCAAAGTGAAAAAGCACTTCTTCCCCAAAGAGCAATGTTAGGACTACTGGGGCTGCAGGAGGAAGAAATATTTGACTCCCTGCCAGTCTCTGAGCTCCCAGAACGGCGCTGGTCGCGGCTCTGAGAACTGAGCTCCACACCAGAGCAGCTATTTATTTTTGTTAACTTGTTCACAGTCTCCCAACTTTTCGACTCAACCTATTATAAAATTTTAGCCTTCCCATCTTTCAGTTTGGCTACACCTTTCCCCCAGCAGAAGTGGCTTATGCCACTTCATAGTTTTACTGCACACTTATTCATTTTGTAGCATTAGCTTGAGTATCAGCACCCAGGAGCACTTACCTTGAACAAATAAGCCAAGTCTCTTATTTATAATTCATCAAGTCTTGAAGACATTTCCGTTTATATTTGCCATGAATTTAGGGATCCCAGACAGAAGCCTTTAAACATTTTTAATCTTTCAACCCAGTCTTGAGATCCATAAAGCTCCTTTTTCATCCGAAACTTCTATTACCTTCAAGTGATATTCTGACATGTTAGTTCTAGTCACTGCAAACACTTGACGGGCGTGGAATTGACTGTACAGCTGTAAGTCAGTTAAGAGTGCGACTTCTTTTATCCTAAGGCTAGGGTATAAATCCTAAGTAGAAGCTCTGGTGTTGTAAAAAGCCTCTAACACTGGTGGCTGATTTGCCTTGTCAGCTTGGACTATGGATATGGCACTTGAGAGCTTAGTTCATAATCAAAGCACAGAATGCACAAAATTAACTCCAGGCACACACGAGGCTCCATTACTCTAAAGTTTCTCAAACGGCAAGGTACCAGTCGATGGTAGCATTTGTGGAGCACTCTATTAAAGTGTTTTCCTGGTGTCGTACACACACCCATCAAGCCTGGGATTAACCTTAATCCTGCTTAGGAACAAACATATCATCTCTTTTCAGTCTTGATGGTAGGCTGTGCATAGGCCACTGGACTGGACAGCACTGGGCTGCATCTGATCCACACAGAGGAAATTAAATCAGCACAGCTGATTATATCACGCTGTTCTAGAGTTACTCACCCTGCCCCACAAAGCTTCCGCTTCCAGCTCAAAGCACATTTGTTATTAATTTTTCCAAGACAGCTCCTGGGTTTGCTGTGGAAACACTTTCTTTCTGTTTAGATTTTTAAATAAAAAACCATCAAGCAACAAAGCCAAGAGGAGAGGTACACATCTGACAGTTTTGAGATATAAGTGAAATTGATACCTTCTAATTCAGGCCAAAATCTCATAAGCACTATGAAATAGCCTCAGCTCTATGTATTTTTAAATGATTTTTGACATCCCTTATTTTATGGCATCCCATAAACCCATTAAATTAGTACACCAGAAACAAAAAGATGGCAAGAACTGTGGATTGGAATCTATTCCAAACAAAATCCTTGGTGTTTAGATATCCTTGGCAGTGTCACGAGGATTAAAAACCCTGTTACATATCCAGAAACCAATACAATCTGTGAAGGTAAGGAAATGATATACGAAACCACATCTCTGCTTGCCTGGCCCCAAGGATGCTGCTGCCATCTGGGTTTGACCTGAGGTTTGAGCCATGAAAAATCTCTTCAGCATCTTGCCTGCCTTCCTCAGCTCCTTTTAGGGTTGTTTTGGTATCCATGAAAATGCATTGAAATCTTACATTTACTGTGCGAAGGAGTTCTTGGAGATCCTGAAAACATCCTTCCCTTTCTGTCCCTCATTGCTGTTGATGATCTGTACAGATCCCGCCACACTGGAGATCAGGCAAAAAAACTTCTCTTTGAGGCTTTGCAAGGCCCCTCACCTGCATCTCTGCTTTGAGATGCTGCTTACAGTTCTGCCTCTACCCCACAGAAAATATTCTTTTTTTCCTCCCCTGGGGAGAATGTCAAAGGGCTTTGTGATAAACAAGTGTGGGTGGGAGCCTGAGGCTCTCCTCCTCGCTCCCAAGATACAGCCCAAATCCATAGCCAGCTCCCATGCAAAATTGAAAACATATTATTAAAATATTTTTGCAGGCTGCATCTGTTTTCAACACCCACAAACCTGCTCCTGCCCTGATACTGCTGCCTAGTGATGTGTTTCAGCTTTAGATAGAAATCATCCTAGGGAAGAGGGCCAGCAAGGTTAATGACAGCTTTGATAATTCAGGTTGAGCACGGATGGAGTTAAGGAACTTTCTTTGTGTGATGGTGAGGTCTCTTTGCACGCACCTTCACATCCAGTTTTAATAAATAAATAAGCTCAGCTTGTGGTATAGACAAGTTCATTACTGCAAAGACAACTGTCACACGAGAGCTTTTGTGACTTTTCCAACACCATGCAGCAACTTTAGCAAAAATTATTGGGTTGCTCGTTCTTACTGATGCTGTTTGATGTCTTTGGGAGGGCTGGAGGGTTTCTGTCCTAGGATAACTCTGACATTAAACAGGCCTGGACTTCTAACTCTGTCCATGATCCAACTAAAACTTTGAAATGACAAATTTTGTTTCTGTAGCTCTGCTTCTTAGACATATTCCACTGAGTCTAAACATATCAGTCAATTTTTCCAGTTGCCCAGGCAGTGGTACAATTATTAGAATTAATAATTCCAGAACCACTGTACTGAAATTATTTTTAAGAGTTATTGACCTATGCAAATGTACATTGTCAGCTTGGATTCCTTACAGGTATTGAATATGCAGTATGTATTTTCTAAACCATGTTGAGTGAATTTCATAGTCAGCTTGGAACTGGAAAAATGCCAGGAGGTGTTGTTAAAGCGTACAGGACATCACAGTGTCATTTTCAAAGTTTGCTACGACTTCTGCTATTTACGTAATTATATGTGAGCTTTTTTTGGTGCTGCTTCTTTTATTATTTACATAATAATTAAAGTTGATACCTCCTTAAGTGCAGTTTGAGAACACTGTAAATAAAAAAGAACATAAAAGTCCAGTCCAAAAGTCCCTCTCACTAACAGTTCCTATTACTGCTGAAATGAAAAAGTTACAGCAGTCTGGACAGTTGTAATTAAAAATCTTCTTTGATGTTCTTTGTCAAGAAAAACAACGGAGTTTAAACAAGAGATGAAATGCAGCAGGGGGAAAACAGGGTAAAGCTGATGTCATCCTTCTAACAAAACATCCAAGTTTATGTATGCTTCCCACACAAACTCAGGAATGGGAAATGGATTTTTCCCCACATCCTAGATACTTGAGGCTGGCCCTGCTTCAGCTGGGAGGTTGGACTTGATCTCCCAACCAAGCTAATTATTCCTATTCTAATCCCCTTCTCAGTGCACCCCAAAATAGCTGGAAACTGCAGGATAAGGAAGGATTCCCATGACTAAAGCACCTTTCCCACAGTAAGGGGTTCTTTTGCTCCATGACTCTGCAATTTAATTTGGTTTGTTCACATCCAGATTCTATTGTAGAAATGAGGTGAGAGCAGAAGGCACGGCGGCACATTGTGCCATAGCAATCGTAGTGGGCAGCCAACTGGGATCCTGCTTCCAGGGGCCATAAAATAGGGAATGTCCACCTACAAACCAGTCACAAGCTGGAAGTACTTGTGCCATGATTTAAACTGCTGCCTTAATTCCTAGACCAAGTTTCAGAATGAAGATACACTCGCTGAGAAAAAGCCTCCTCTGCTCAGGATCAGGCTGTCAAAGAAATAGACGTGAGCAAACAGTGAGCAGGTGACTGCCACAGGTAATGTGACTGAGTGGATTTATACATTTTGTTCATTAAGGGTGTTTTCCCACAATGTTGAAGAACCTCAGCCATGTCAACCCCCATTTATAGAGTCTTTCCTTAAACTCTGAGGTCTTGATATTCACAAGGAGCTCCAACACAAATTCAGAAGGACAACTACAGCTAAAGATAGGGCAAAGTCAGCAAGTAAGAGAAGTTTCACTGTTGCTTAAATTAACAAAAGAAATACCTCACAGAAATACTTTTCTTGTCTTTTTTTCCTCCTCACAGCAAGACAAGGGACAATTCTCTTACTCTGGATTTGCACAGGCATAAGTAACTCTAGTAACATCAGCTGAGTTATTCTGGCATGAACTCAGCGTAAGCAAAAGCAAAATTTAGTCCCTTGTTTGTTCTTTATAAGGTGCCTGACCCTTAGAAGCATCAGCCTGTTTGGAAACAATCCCGTAGCCTTCAAGACAGGGAGGCAAAAATATCTGACTTACATAAAAAATACAAGTATGCCAAGTAAAGCTGGTATTGCTTTACATTTTACTGACATGAAAAGATGCTGAAGCAAAACAAAAACCCCAAACCTGTATATGGCCTAGAAAGAAAACACTCTCGGTGGTTGTACTCTACTACTGAAACTGTTGCTCCATTACTTTTGGGCAAACTGCCTTTTTTTCTTTTTTCTTAAATGGAAACCACAGTTCTTGCCTAACTGCTTCATGGAAGGATTAAGAGTTTTGATAGCTATTCTAAATTTCTGGATCTTATAAGAAAACATCTCTCTGAAGGTTCTTGATGGCTGTTGCAAGAATAGCGATGCAGTCATCCTGTGTGTCGTGGCAAGCTCAGCACAGGGTACATTACATATTTTGTAGTCTAAAAGTAGCACAAAGTTTGTTGGTTTTGAAGTAAGGACTCAAAGAGGAAGAGAGGGACAAGTGGACTTCCTTTTGTAAAGATTTCCCTCCATGGTGCCAATCATGGCCTCAAATTCCTTTTCCAGCTTACTGTCTTGAGCAGATTTCTTTAAAAAACAAATAGGAAGAGACAGCAATGGCACCAGTGATGGATGGAGCATAAATGATCCACAAAACCTTCCTGTTTCTCCCTGGGGATTGAGCTCATTGACAAAGTCTGAATTTGCATTTACAATCATATTCCATTTGTGGGGCTTGAGAACATCCGAGTTCAGTCATGTAATGTAACACCACATCTTTTTCTTCCTCTTTTTTTCAAACGAAACAGGACTAATTTGGTAACTGCCATGGTTCTGACTGCAATCACTCATCTAACTGCTTATTTGAGCCTATTTAGTCATTTGGACACAAACTTCCCAAGTTTGACAGTGTACGGAAACCGTCTTTGGAACACAGACATTATCTCACATGTGGATCTCCTGCTAGAACTGAAACTGCAGAGATCAGTGACCTCAGTTAAAAGGACACTACCCCTTTTCCTTCATCATCTCAACTGGTTTGTGCATTTCTTTGTAGAGATACATTTTACTGATGTTTTGACTAAAAAAAAATTCCTACAGAAACAGTAGAAACCCACTATTAGCAGAATCTAGTGTTTAAAAATAGATTTAAAAACTGATCTTTCAAAGAGGTGCAAGAAGTACTGAGATTGAGAAAAACAGCACACCTGAACATCCCAGAGACACAGGAGAAAACACAGCTTTCTAATTTCATCTAGCTCACCACTGCAAATTCTCCTCCTCGGACACTGCCAAAGCATTCTGGCTCCTGCTGCTCCACGGTTCAGAGATGCACAGAGCAGCCCTGGTACAGCACAGCATCGCTGCCACGTATCTGCAATACTGGAAAAATGCACCAACTTCAGGAGTCAGACAGCATCAATAAGGTTTCTGCAGAGATTTCCCCATACTATGACAGTGACATCTCTATTTGTGGACATCAAGGTAAGAAGTCCTTATAGAGCATTACTCAGTGAACACCAAAGTGCAGTTCAGCACTTATGAACTGGTTCTTGTCTCACTAAAGGGTTCTGAGCTACAATCAAATAAAAAGTCAAGCGATTTTTTTTACGGGCGGCTCATTAATGCTGTTAAATTTCACTGATGAGAAGACTCCAGCACTCTGCAGCACATGCTGGCTCTGCATTACACTGCATCTGCTACAATTTAATCAGAAAATGCAAAGGAAGCAAGAAGATAATGGTCCATTTTAACAGCTGTTCAAGATGTCTTGATAAACACTGGCATTTTCCAACAAGTTCCTCAGCACAGCTCTTGACTGCACTTACTGGAACCTTCTCAGTTTTCAGCTGGCGCTATCTTCTAGCCTTACAGTCACTCACAAAAAGCTCACGCCCCTGCCTGATAAGGCATTCTTCCCTTATCTCATATCAGCAATACTATTCAAGCCCCTGAAACTGCCATATATTAGTGGTTTAGCATATGGTGATAAATTGAAGGCAATGACACCAACAAGTCATTGAGTTTCTTCCTTCACAGTTATTTACATGAAGTACCTGTAGACCCTTGCAACAGTAAGCTCTACACAAACATGCTTTTTAATTATTGGAATCGAAATATTTTTGAGACAGAATTCTTAATTGCTTTCTTTGCCACACTTTTCAAAAATTTCAGCATATCACAACACAGCCTCCCTCAAGTAGGCAAAGTTGGAAGTGAGCAGATGAAACCACTGATGTAAGATCATAACTGTGCTAGAAGAGGACCAGATACTTTATGAGGTCAGCTGTTTCCTTCAGATTTTCACCTCTCCACGGTGCAGTTAAGGTCAGAGTAGATCACTTTTCGGTCCTGAAAAGTCATATATGCACACATGCTATTATGAAGGCAGAGACAGGCAACAAAAACAGAACTATATTAAAATGTTAAACAGCTATAAACATCTGAAGAAGCTGGAAAGAAGTGATCAAACACAGGACGTGTGCAGTGGCCACACCTCACCCAGATCAGGCTGGGCCAGCTCAATGTTCATACAGCAGCCAAATAGCTGATTTTAAGGAAAGATGCACACTTGCTCCTAAAAAAACCCTGGTCTTGCCACAAATCTTTAGTTTTGAATAAATAGAGAAGTTACCGAGAGTTTCAACTGGCATTTGTATGGCCCCACAAGGATTTCTACGAAAACCATTGTCTGAGAATAGCAGCAATATGTAAAACCTGTGTTTTAAGGAAGGATGATTGTTCTCAGAAATAACTTAGCTAGGGGCTAAAATAGATTATTTTCTATGGTAGCAATTGGTGAAATCTTGCTAAAATGTTCCAGTATTCCAAAGTCTAACCAGAATGGACTAAGAACTACTGACAATACATCTAAAACATAGTGATGTCACAGCCAAGCCGCTACACCTCGTAGCATTAAAGACCACGTAGTCTCACACAACTTTGCTCCAGTAAGACTATAAATCATTGCATCTCTCCACCTTCTCTCTGCTTGGCTACATTTCTGTAGGGAATTTTTGTTCCCTATCCCCCCACCCCAATCAGCTAAATGAAATATTTACTGTTGGAGCCATCAGAATTATGAATTAATATATTTGTGTAATTTCCAGAAACTGGAACACTCACAGAGTACTGCAGCAGATTCCATGTCAGAATTAGGTGTGACTCTAACCAAGCTGGAAGCTCAAAGTGGGTTGCAGATCCACTCACAAGTCTCCCCAAGCCGATGCTGGCTCCATACAAAAAGGATCATTAAAATGAGGTTTTTAGAAAGTTGACACATAAACAAGCAAGAACAAATGGCATAGAGATGAATTAAATGTGCTTCTAAACAACACTGACAGCTTTCTCCACACAATCCCCACCCCCCCCTGCCAGAAGGAGACAGAGACAAAAGACAACAAAAGCTTCAGGAAAGATTCTGATCTAAATCATTCCTGTATGCGCAGCTTATAAGCTAATAAATCTATTTTTATACCTTTGAGAAGAGGAAAAGCAGATGAAGGATTTAAACATTTTTACAAAATGCTAGCAGTAACTGGCTTTTTATCAATTGTGTTTGCATTATCTATCATTTTTTGTTGCTCTCCAATTCTCAGAGGTTTTAAATACAGGGTTGAGTTAGTAGCTTCTAATTACAACTGTTTTGGATAATGTTTCACACACTGATACTTCACAGCATAAGAGTTGTGCTTTCTGATTTCCAAGGCTTTACATGAGAAATGGGCAAAATGCCATTGTTTTGTGTGCTCAAATCCATTACAGTACAGGTAAATTAGAATATGCAACTGAAAAGATAATGTGCATCTCTAATACGTAGCTAAATAAAACTAGAAGTAACCCCACACTCAGTGCCCACTTTCCAAATACTGCTATTTGCTCATCTGTTCTTGAAATCCAAGTCTTACTCACAAACTGGAGGAGAGATTTTGTTTTGCTCCCCAGAACATAAGCCCATGTAAGAAAGTTTTAATGCTTTAAACTTTTGTGCTGTGGTAATCCTAAAAATAAATAGTACATTTTGTAACAGCTTGTAGTCTTATGACAGGAGATAGAACTCACCAGGAGATTTGAAGCAGAGTCATTTGAAATACTTTACTTTTGTTCCAAACCAACACTTTTTCTTTTCAAGCAATTCTTTGGGTTGTGGTGTTTCAGACTTCGAAATAAGTGTCATCCCTGCCAGTACCTTGGGTTGGAACCTTCCACCATTCACAGGGGGATCAAACTGGTGCTGGTTGCTTTACCTCACCTTCACACACACTGATTTTCACAAGGCCTTGAATTAAAGTCAGGCCTTCTCTTTTCCCCTTGGGTGACAGAGAAAAAATGTCCTTCCAAGTAACTTTAGGGCAAGAGAGTGAAATTTGTCCTTCCTACACAATGTGTGCTGTTACTGATTATCTAGAGATGCACATTTGTTATAACACCATATACTGAAAAATGATGACAACTAATAGGATCTGAGAAAGCCTTGAAGGTTGGTATTGTATCTAGTTTTTTGAGTTTCACCTGGTTTTTTAAATGTCTTACCATTACCAAACAGATCTCAGTGCTTTCTCCTGTGGATCTGTGATCCTGTCCTTCCCAGCTCTGCAGTAACTACTAACAGACCCTAACTTAGTGATGCTCTGGCACCTGCACTGGATCAGAAAGCAGAGACGTGAATTTTCTGGCATTTTCTGGACATGGATGACTCCTCTGACTCAGTTTCACTTCCATTAATTACTGCCTAGTTCCCCATATTCACCTGCAGCTGAAATTGGAGAAGGAGCTTTCTACAATCTTTGAACCGCTGTACAACAACGCATCACCAATGGTTTCTTCTCAGGCAGTTTATCTCACCAGTAACTTCACCAAATCTAAACGCACCTTACACCTACACAGGACCTCTCTGATCCTTGGACATTCCCTTTACGTCCATCTGCCTTTTGTGAAACGACGAGCAGAGAGTGAAGCTGACACAAACAGCCGATTGCCCCGAGACACCAGCAGCCTGGGTTGGCCTGTAATTTGTATTCCTGCACTGTTACTGCAGGATGATTGCATAGCTATTTGCCATGCCATAAAAAGGTACAAGAGACCAAGCCCTGCCCTTCTTGGTCAGTGCTGACCCTGTAATTTGTGGTGGAAACCATCCTGGGCTAGCAGGAGGGGTGTGATGGGCCATGTTTAGGTGTTCCGTGTGCCAATAAAGCGGAGCGGGTGGAAACGTCACCGCACAGGGGAGGAGAAGGGCTGCTGGCACAGCCCGGCCCTGGCAAACCTTCCAGCTCATTAATCCTGTGCTCTCAGCTCTGCTCTAAAGGCTTGTTTTCTCCACAGTTACCCTGCATTTAAACACGGCCTTGCCGTGCCCTGCTATGCACCACAGCACCAGGGGCTGCTCAATGTCACAGAGCCTCAGCTGCTCTAAGGGAAGGGAGGTTCTAAGGCATTTAATTCAGCCTAACCATTAGCATGGTTCCTAGAAATACTTACAGAGGGCTGAAAGCTAAATGCAAAGACTTTTCTTAAAGAACAGGTTTCATCACTAATTCAAGACGCTTTCTAAAGTAATAGAAAAAATTAATGAAGCAAACAAGTAATGAAGCAATAGAAATAAGTAATGAGGAGCAACTGAAACATACCTAGAGATGACTCCTGTTTCATTAAATAAATTAATGACCTTCCAATCACACATCCTTTTATTCATCCATGATTATAACTTTATTTTCTTCTTTCTTTGCTATTCTGTTTCTCCAAACCTTGAAAAATGAGTTGAAGGTTCTGGAAGCTGAAAGTAAATATACATTGCATAACAGATCCACAAGCCATCAAATATGTGGGACAAATAGATATAAGTTAGTGAAGTTAAGCCAAAGGTAAAAGCTGTCCTGAATTCTTTTATTTTTAGTATTTTCCTCTTTCTTTATTGTGTGCTTTCCTAAACAAATAAAAGCAGCATAGTAAGGTGTGTGACTCTACAAAGAAAATATAATAACACAAAATACACAGCTATCCTGAGGAAATAAATTGAGCAGAAAGGCAATTTATGAAGGAAGTTAAAAGGCACTAAAACAATGTCTGCTGGAAAAAAACAGACTGTGAAGACACAGAAAAGAGTTCCATAAACTTCATTCTGTGTCTGTGCAGAGATCACTGAAGTAGAATTTAGTCAGAAAATAAAGTCACAAGCTTTTTCCCAGCTATCTCTCTTATTAAACACACCTATAACATCACCAAAAAATGTTCAGAGCTGAGGAGAGAGTATTTAGCTTCTAATAAGTTCATGCTTCCTATCATGTTATAATCAAGGCATTGCCAGCAGTAACACAGGGCAGAATCCAGAAAACAGAATTGGATTTTCCATTCCCATAACGTTCAAGGAAAACAGCTGATAGTCTTGGAGAGTCACAAGCCATGTATTTTTGCTACATTATTGCTTATTACCATCATTAAGTACATAAAGTCTGTCAAGAAAAAAAAAGTGCTGTGGAAGGAAGAGGGAGTCAGTACCATAAAGTACAAGCAAGCAGTTTGTTTCAGGGCAGGAAAGGGAGGGAGAGAGGGAGGGAGGAGAGAATGGATGAGAATGGTAAAGCTTATTCCATTGAAAACGTAAACACAGCACAAAATGAAGGGTGGTTAATTCTGGTCCATAGTGATCCTTTAAAAGGGTAGACTATGGTTTTTAAAGTACCAGTATCAATTTGCATACGCTTATGGCCTAAATCAGAAGCTAAGCTCTCCTGAAGTACTGGAGACCTAAGACAATACATCCCAACATGGCTGAGAAAGTTCCAAATGTTTGAGAACAGCTCTTGTGCTAGGCAGGTGTTCAACTGTAACGAAGTTTGTTGCCTTTTTTTTCAAAGAAGCACTTGGAACACACCACTCACAATGTTCTCTTTGCTCCTCTTCAAAGTAAACTTTGTTTCCCCAGGCAGTTGGTCTCTCAGGCTTTGTAGTCTTTAATTGCATTTTAAGCAGATATTTGCTCTGTGATGCTCTCTGTGGTGAAACAGAACACACATCGTGACATGTTCTCACTGCATATAAAGAAATGCTGTGCTAATGTAACCCACTGATTAGTGCCTCCACAAACAGCAAGAGGCTGTTCTCTAATGCTAAGGGAAAAGACAGGAAGGGAACAACTATGTGACTGCACAACAGAGATCTTGCAGAAAGACATTAAGCCTCTTCACGGCGCTCTTGAAATAGAAAATTCAGTCACAAAGAAGGCAAGACACAGCTTTCAGATACTCTGAAAACAAAAGGTATTTTTGCTTGTGCACCTAGAGCTATTTGCTATTCTACCTCCCTATCAGCTTCTCATCAAAGACTGCCTACACAAATGCTTGATAACAATAGGATCACAGCAATGAGAGTATTCATCATTCCAGCTCAACAGGAAACCAAAGTATGATATTAAGCAGAAACTGCAGCCTGAGTTCTGCACTCAGAGTGTCTGGCTCAACACTGCAACAGCTTCAGCCCGGGTACTCCTAGTTCACACCTTTGGAGAAGTACAACTCAATCCATGGTTCAAACTGGAACCTTTGCTAAAAACTTGTATTTTACGGATCTGCATTGTCAGGCCAGCAGGGACAGGTCAGCAGGAGGCACAGCCAGTAGAAAATATCTGTGTATGAAAAACACCACGGTGAAATAAACTGTGGCATACAAGAATTGAGTTAATCTGAAATCCCAAAACAACCTCGTTTCCTACAGAAGGATCTTGGAAAGATTAGTCTGCAGAGAATAAGGAGTTTAGCCTTCATTAGTATTTCCAAAGTGGCCTTGGAAAGGGGCCTCCAGAACAGGGGTTAATCTGGCCTCTGTCAATTAGCTCTCACTCTGTCATAATAAACCACCTTCCACAACAGAAACTGTCCCTGCCTGACAGTGTAATACAGCCACAATATATCCGGTGATACAAGAAATGAAATTATATCCACTACAAGCAGCTGAACTTTTCTCAGAATCTACTCTGATGAGTGACTTAATTCTCTTAAATATTTATCCAATAACGAAGGAGCAACAATTTGATTCTCCAGCAGCTCTGGAGATAGTTTTTCAGAGACTGAATGAAAATACAGTGAGAGTCTCCCGTGAAAAATGGAAACTGAAACAATACCATGAACCCTCAGTAAAGTTTCATGACACATTAGCAGCAAAGTCAGTTTGAGCTGGGTGATCTGTTGTGTCCATATGTGGCAATGAACTAATACCAGAACAGCTCCAGCTGTGCTGTAAAGCAGATCAGTAAAAAGACCAAGTGGTTGTTTCGCTTTTTGGTTTTGTTTTGGGTTTGTGTTTTTTTTTAAGAAACACACACAGTTTTTGTGGTGGTTTCAGCCGTCTGGGAGAGATCAGCACTACACAAGGAGCAACACAGGAACAGCTGCTGAACTGAGGGGAAGACAAGCAAGTGAACTGTCAGGGCAGGTCTGCCAACCAAACCAGTAGCTCATGAAATTACTCTTGTCAGCAAAAATTGGTATTATTACATGAAAGGCATAAACTAGATAATAATATTGTTCAAAATGATGGACATCAAATGTTGTCTCACTCAACATCTCCTTGGCTGTAATAGGGAGGATAAGTCTTTCCTTTTAGTTCATAGAGAAGACTCTGGGAATTGGAACGGATTCTGGAGGTATGATGTCCTATGTCATGCAAGAGAGAGAAAGTAAGGTGGTTTTTACTGTTTCTAACAGGTAAAATCCCTTTCCAGCTGAGATTTTCTGATCTTGGCTGCACATCATTTGCACTGTGTAGAAATCTAATTTAAGGGGGTAAGAAGTACAAGCACAGCACAAAAAATACCTCATTTTATAACAAATCTCACAACCTTTGCTACCTAAGTCCACAGCCTCACTTGATCAGGAAGTACAGAACCTGCTATATCACACTGGATTTTGTGAAAGTCAATATTCTCAGCAGAGAGTGGGATAAAAAGCACTAGGTCATCCCCACACTCTCACTAGACCTCTGAAAATGACAGGCTCCATCTTACTCAACAACAACCCAGCCCCTGTGAATTTGGTATTATGGAAAGTTACCAACACTCCAATAATTTCTTAATTCCTAGCTTTAAAATGCCCAAACTAACCATTTCACTTATTGTGTGGTCTGAGGGCCAAAAGACATAATGCTTCCCCTTCATTTTGCTTTTAACTCCATGTCTCCAGCTAATAGCGTTGTTAAATGTGGTTGGTGACAATGGCACTTTATCTCAGAAAACTGTAATTTAAAAGCACAGTTGGGTTTTTCGTGTTCTTCCCACTTCTAGGGATGGATTTCTGTGGAGAGCAGAACTGAAAACTGCTTTCATTTTGTTACTCAGAAACGTTAGGGCCAAAGGAGAGCTTACGACACTCGAGAAAAGACATTAATTTCTCTGAAATTTTGGGTTTGGTTCTATATTTGTGTGTGTCTCTCTCAGGTGGGGCTAATTTCTCTCCTTTCTTACTGTACGTACCTGTATTAGTAATTTTCAGCCTTGCCCTGCTCATATTTTGATAGCAAGCAGCTGCATTACCACAAAAATATCTCTCCAAAGAGATACAGGGAAGGGAGAGAACACCATGAATCCAAAAGATAATGACAGCAGAGAAATATCTCTCCTTGGAATCCTGAAGTACAGAGGTGACAGGGGAAGTCTTCCTTTCACCTATTAAGAACACAAAAAGTTTCAAATATTTTGTTGCAGCTACTTTGGAACAAAAAGGAAAGCTAAGAGCAAGAGAGAAATTCTCTCACCCAGACTTAAGCTGTCAGAATGGAAATTAAGAGAAGAAATCAAAGAAAAAATACTCTGTGATAACATCATATGACTCACAAGCTTTAACAAACTCCCTTCAGAAATACTGTTAGGCAGAGTAAAAGCTCCCTTGTCTTCCTCTTTTCCATTTACACATCCCAAGATTTGCTGTGAAAGGAAACACCGATATTTTCCTCCAAATCTTTAGGGAGAAACAGCTAGATGTTTTTGCAGCTGCACTTGCCAGAACGCTGTTCCCACCAGTCCCTTTGAGGCTCTTTCCTCAAATGTCCCATAGTTCAGATTCCTTCAAGGGTAACTGTCAAATCCTCATGTTAGTCCCCAGGACACAGAGACATAATCCCTGTCTTGAAAGACTTCAAATGATTTTCCCGTTTTTCAGTTGGTACAGCTCCTTCTATGTAACACTGCCAAAAAAACCCCAACACAGCACAGTGAGCAGGCCAAAACCATGCATTTTTTCTGGTTTTTTTTTTTTTTTTAATTTCAGGACCCAGAAGCTGTCAAAGGCATACACAATCTGCTCAAAGCAGCAGTTGGGCACACGTGCCTTGAATTTAGAAGTTGCCCACCTGGATCTGTGTTGGGGGCTTTTAGAAGTTTCTTCACAAAGCCCAGAGCATCAGAACAAGGCTCAGCACCTGAGAACCCTTTGCTTTGTTCTCCTCGGTAATGTTAGCATGTTTATCCTGTCAGTGTTCACCCCAGAAAATTGAACCTCACTAAAGACAGCAGTAAGACAGAACAGCCCCTAGGCCAGGCATCTCCCCCACGCCTTTTGCTTGACTCTGCCCACATGAGCAATCAAATCTAGGAAAAGGTTAAGAATAGGAATACAACGGGTAAAATTTAAGGGTGGGAGTAGGAATATTACAAGATGACAGCAAGTAAGACACATCTCTACTTCAGTTCTTTCCCCTTGTAGCTACTCCAAAAATTAAAGGACTGTGAAAAAATACCTGCAATACCCATGAAATGCTACCCCTGCACATGAAGTTAACTAGGGTTAATCTCTAATGCCTGCCTAACACACTTACACCTGTAGATGGAAGACATGCTGACATCTAAAAAAGACTTGTTTACTGTGCTGACCTACACTGTATATAGGTTTGTGAAAAGTAATTCGTATTTTTTAGCAATTAGGATGGCACACAATAATGCTATGCAAAGAACAATAACGTTCTTCATCACAGGTCTGTTCTGTTGGAAATTAAAAGCAGTTGGAAGCACTCAGCCTCTAGATTGTGCTGAAGTCTTCTAGAAATTCTCACTGGCTAACACCTGCCTTAGAAGTAATAACTTAAAAATCAAAAAAAGCCTTGGTTGCCTCTGCAGCATTGGCCTGCACGTGGATGTGGTTCAGTAGCACAGTGCACGGGATGTGCTGGCAGCCTCCAAGCAGGTGCCAGACAGGAACACCGCTCCTGAGGCACAGAACTTCCCTCACTTCAGAGTGCTGCAACCGAAATAGCGCACTCGGTATTTACAGCCCCACAAAGCACTCCAAAGGGTTTAGTCATCAGTGTGCGACGATGGACACACCCCTCAAGGGCTAAAAACGAAAGACTGTTCAGGACTCCAGGCCAAGATCTGGTGAGTGATGCACCTACTCTCCATCAGCAGAGACATTTTATTAGCTCCAGGTTTCCCTGCAGTTTTCTACCCAGTGGCACCTGAGCCCTCCTTAACGACATGCCTGGAGCAGAGCTAATGATTATATGATTAATCTGAATAACCCTTGACTTGAAACAACTCTTGTCAACTCTTGACAAGAGCAGTTGACAAAACTGCTTTCCCAGCCCCTCCAACACACAGCAAGTCACACAAAATAAATTCTTAAGAGAGGCAGTAGAGCAAGGTCATTTGAGCCCTTTGTATCGCTTAATTCCAAGTGTGTGTGTATATTCATCCAGCCAACACAGCAGAAAATGCCTTTGCTTTCTTAAAATAAAAAGTGAAACGAGCAAGTGACCCTTGCTTCAAGTAAATGGCAGCAGATTACATACCTGGCAAAATGTACCAAAATTAAACTTCAAATTGTAATGAAGCCTGAGTTTTATACGGAATCATTCACCAAGCCAGGTATTAGCAGAATCAAAAGGCTTAAAAAAAAAGACAATCACCACGAACCAAAAAGCCCACCTGGTGGAATCTCTCACCCCATTTTTAAGCTTTTCCATAAAACTCACGTGGGACTTCTCAGCTTGTTGCCAGCACAGACTGCATTAATCTGAGCTTTTCACCATTCTTTGAAAGAGTACACCAAGATAAGATTTCCAAGAAATCACAGCTGGTGTGCTCACAAATGAACAGCCAAAGCACATACGAAGAGAAAGATTCCTTTTAATCCCCTCCATGGTATCTATTTCCTTCTTGGTTAATGAAAAACAAAGAACGCAGATCTCAGCTTTTGTAAAAATGTATACACCATGCCTAAAACTGATGGTATCAGAAACTCCACTGCTTAGCTGCAATTAACTGTGATTTCCACTACCCAAAATCATCTTGAGGATAAGTGCTCCATATCCTGTTTTGATTGCCTTGCCTGCTTCTGTTTCTGTGCCCATGGATAAAGAACACTGAAGAGCAGCACAGGGGAAAGCAATAAAAATCCAAAACAAATTACAAATAAGAAAACAGAGTCATCACCTATTTCCCTAGAATATTCACGTTTTTCTTTTGCTTCTCGTGCTGTAGAAAAAGATTAAAGTAGAACTAAAGAAAGCAGCATGTAATGCGCAGCAGTTGTATTAACAAAAAGAAAACCTTATTTCTAAGCACCTCTCTTTACCCAACCACTACTTCCACACAGTGGAACTGCAGAACAGCTTCAAACCAGGACAGTAGAATGGAAAAGTACATAATATAACTAAGGATTGCCCCAAAAACCTCTTGATTACTTTCCTAGGCACTGCTTTCTTCAAGAACATCTTTGCAGAAGTCCCCAAGATAAAGAGGTCTGTGTTTAACTTCTTTTGTACAAGATGTAGGATAGGCTGATACAACACTAGAAAGGCACATAATTGGTATACTAAATGCATTTTCTGGCAACTCGCCTCAAATGGAAAGAGAAACAGAGTAAAAATATAAATGGGCAAAGCCCATTCCCTTCTGGAGATTAGTTCTGATTTTACTTCTAGATGGCCAAACTGCTTAACCATGTGAATTTGTATTTTTACTGCTGACAGATAAAGCTGACATCACCTACAAAGAAGGCTTGAGAATCCACCTTTAGGTATTTATTTTCATGAACTATTTAGCCAGAAGGTTGCTGCACTGAATTTGCAACTGTGCGGAAAGATCCAGACGATATTTAAGTTTGAATCCCTTTCTAGCCTGCACATACCCAAACGCATTTTACAAAAATTGATTAATTTTTAACCAAATATCTTCTTGCTACTTAATTCTGATACACATGTAAATTTTAGTTGCCGTCCAAGAAAACTCAATTTTTATTCAGCAATGAACTCTCTTTGAACTTACAACGTCCAGAAAGGTTTTCTGGCCATTGCTCCACTCAGAACAGTGTCAAAAGGGCACAGACTTAAAAGAATCTTTTCCCACAAGGTGTGTCCCTTCCCGGGCTGTCATCTGACAGACACATGAAAAACACCCAGTGACCACAGAAGAGAATAGCTTAAGGGACAAAGGTGACAGCTGTACAAACATATTTTCAGTGCCAGGTTTATGCAGGGCAGTGAAATGCTTGGTTCTTAACCTCCTGAAGCCATCATATATAAAGTCTCCCCAACCATTTCCAAGAAAAATCAAAGGCACAGAGCTCCAAAATGTGACTTCACAGAAAAGTCAAACATCTTGGAAAATGAACAAGTCAGATTTTGCCTGTGGCAAATTTTACAGAAGCCTCTTGACACTGCCTAAAAGGCTGGTTTGGTTTTGCTTTCTGAGTTTCTACCTCTTGGCTCTTGCTTGAGAACGCTTGGGCAGATCTCAGTTTTAGCCTTCAAATTACAAAGTGTCCGTGGCGTGTTTGACATGGCTCCAGGACAGCGATGTCACGCAGGCTGCCCTGAGCTGCACAACGTCCTGGCACCGTCCTCTGCCAGGGGCACAGCCTGCCACTCCTCTCCTACAGGGATTCAGAGCAGAGAGAAAAAGAGGAAAGATGTGCAGCAGGCAAAGCTTCATCCCTCTAGGTTACAAGGGAAAATAAATTCATTATAAAAACCAGAAGGAATTAATTCAGTTCACAAATGGGGACTCCCTTTGGTACCTGGCACCTCCAATAATAAAGAAATAGCTGAGGAGTTAGAACCAGATGAGGCCAAAAAAGACCCTGATTTCCTTGTTCATCAGTGATGTGTGTTAACATTCTGCCTACAGCAAGATTAATTTGGAAGCCAGTTGCTTAAAAGGATCTACAGGTAAGAGGAGGGATTTTTCACCCATCTGAATAGAAACCAGCATCATCCTCCTTTAATTATTTTACCTTAAAGAGCTCCAGGTTGTCTGTGAACTCAGCTACAGAAGTCAACACAACTGGAGCAAAAGCTCTGGCTGCCTTCCACTGAAACCAGTCCAGGACAATTCATGGGTATTCAGGCAGTTTTTTAGTGGTTTTTAGAAGTGGTTTTTAAAAGCAATTGCTCTGCATTGTTGAAAACAAAGGATGGAACTCTCGTAACATCACTAAAACTCCTCCATCACCTTCAGCTCCTTAAATCTACATTTTGGTCTCTGACCCACTGCACTACACAGAGCTCTAGCTCTACACGTTAGGAAACCTCCATTTGGTCATGACACTGGAACCAGTCCAGGACAATTCATGGGTATTCAGGAAGTTTTACTGAGGCTGATGCAAAGGGTAAGAATATACAGCACAGAACAGGACCTCGCCTCTATGGCTCTACTGCTGGGTTTTCCTGATGCTGTTTTAAGCAGTGCAATTCATTCAATGAGGAAAAACATGTCAATTTGAACAGAAAACAAGGTACACAGCTGAGCTGGTCAGGAATTCTTTGGTGAAATACCAAATGAGACTTTTCACCTGATGTGGGAAAAAACTCAGCTGAAGGAATAAACAAAATGTAAATACCAACCTACCTGATACTAACAGGTGTTTTCCTGTAGTTGTCACATTGCTTGCATTGCCCCTGAGTCACAGCGTGAAAATCTCTTACCAGAAGAATCAGGTCAATATGAGTATCCACATGAAACCAGGAACATTAAAAAGAGGAAAAAAAAATATTTACACCTGAGTCAGCATCAACCAGACTGAATCACTGTCAGGCAAACAAGGAAGTTAGGAAACTCTCCCTGACAGGTATTTTGTTTGGGAATTTCCTCTTCCATATAACTTGAGATATTTTAAATCAGTTTTCGTTGCAGAAGCTGATTAAAGGAACAATGAGGAGAAATCAAATATTCCTAAAAATTAAGTATTGTATTCATAGCATTAAATGACAGTGTCCTTTAAATCCAGTCTCCTGACTGTTGACGTATACAGTGATAAATTACTTTCACAATTATTTTTTTGATACATAACAATGCATTTACGAACACACATGGCTAGGGCAGTCAGCCCAGCGTGCACATTATAATATTATATGGGTTTTTCACATTAATGCACTCTCAAGTCTTTGCAAATTACAGAAAACTTACTCTGCTGATAAAGAAAACTTAAATGCAGATAATGTAAATTTAACTGCTCAAGGTGTATTGACTTGCACCTTGAAAGGTTTTCAATGCACTTTGAGGAAGACATGGGGGTCTATTTCACTCCTGGTGTAGAGGACAGTACGTGGCCCCGGTAACAGAAAAAATTGTGGTTTAGGAGTATCGAAGCTGGGGACAGAAGGATTCGCCCCAGTGAAACCACAAGAAAGGAGAATCAGGACAGTAACACTGCTCAGTTCTCTGTGAGGAATGCTGGTGTATAACTTGCATTATATTTTATCCTATTTGTTATGAAAGCATCAGAGGACTCTAATCCCAACTGCCATAACTGTGTCTTTGCTTTTGTTGATGCTCACGCTTATCCTCTACATATTAGACTAAAATACATGTTTTTCTCTTCTCTCAGTGGCTCATCCCTTTGGGTCAGCACTCGACCTCTTTACAGCTTAAAGAGGTCTTCAAGTAAGAGGAGTGATTTTTCACCCATCTGAATAGAAACCAGCATCATCCTCCTTTAATTATTTTACCTTAAAGAGCTCCAGGTTGTCTGTGAACTCAGCTACAGAAATCAACACAACTGGAGCAAAAGCTCCAGCTGCCTTCCACTGAAACCAGTCCAGGACAATTCATGGGTATTCAGGCAGTTTTTTAGTGGTTTTTAGAAGTGGTTTTTAAAGCAGTTGCTCTGCATTGTTGAAAACAAAGGATGGAACTGTCATAACATCACTAAAACTCCTCCATCACCTTCAGCTCCTTAAATCTACATTTTGCTCTCTGGCCCACTGCACTGCACAGAGCTCTAGCTCTACACGTTAGGAAACCTCCATTTGGTCATGACATTTTACTACTAAGTTTTCATGGCAATAATTAAAAGTAATTTTCAATGCCACTGAGTTAGTTTCATTAAAATTAAGTCTTTCTAATCAAATACATTAATCCCGCCTGAACAAGTGTGTCCGTGCACAGGAACAGAAGAAAACACAAAGCTTTCATGGCAATTTAGGCATATGGAATACAGAAAATATAGTTATTAATTTTAATCTGACTAAAGTTCACAGAGCATTCCTGCCAATCCTCAACACTGAAGGGAAAGAATAAATAATTTCCCTACTGACTTCTGCTTCAATAGGATATAGAAACCAGATGAAAACATTGCTTTTTATAATCACTGGGCTAATCAAACATTTCTGGAAGACTCTGTAGCAAGTGAAACGCTATAAAAGAGTATTTTAGTAAGAGTATTTCTTTGTAAAGTGTATGAGTGAGAAGAAATGAGATTTTTAGTGATTCACTAGATATCTGTGTAACATTAAGTAAATTTTGTCTAGGCAACACTTAGGAAAAAGAAAGCTTTTGTTATTCCAAACCTTTATCTTTTAAATGGAAGTACGAGAAATATCCATCATTCACACTCAATTTATTCTTGAAGAATCCTAGAGCTGCACTTCCAGTACTAAGGAGTCTAAAGCAAGCAAATGGACAGATCACAGGTAATGAAAAGAAAAAAGGAATCTCTTAGTTCCTTCTGAAAGCCTTTCCATGTAAAAGACCCAATGATTTGCATTAGTGATGTCCAAGCCTGTGATGTAACTGGAGAATATTCAGGTTTTAAATTTTTTTCCCCTGAAAGAAATTACTTCCTTGCCTGGAAGAAGCATTTCAAATATCCAGCCAGCAAAATCCATTAAACAAGGCCCATAAAGGTACTCTCAGAACATTCTGGCTCGAGCTGGATTTTCTCTGCCGCGGTCTATAGATTTATCCCAAATCTCTCTCTCTCTACACCCTTATGAAGATATTGATGTAAACTTCACTTCTCACTTGCCTCCCTCACCCATTATAGTCACTCATCTGTTCTCTTATCAAAGGGCACCCTTCCCTTTTTATTCGTGTGAGCCTCTTCTAAAGAGATTTTCATCTCAAATACAGAGGCTGTAATATTAACTTGCCCACTCCATGCCATTCATTATCTTCATTACTCAGCCAAACATTCTATTTCATGCCCCCTTACAGTTGTCACATCTTTTCAAGTCATGGGATTTCAATTTACACAGGATTGGGTGAAAAGGGCTCCTTTCAGGCAAAACTACAGGAAAGAACATAAACAACAGCAGATTTTTTTCCTCCTAAAAACCCAGGTGTCACAATTCAAATGATCACATGAGAAGGTCACAAGAAGTTTCTAGCTAACACATCTGCAGGATAAAAGTTGACCCAAACACACTTCAAAGATTCAGAAAATAAAGAACTCCCTGCTTTTCATACTTTATTTTTAGATAATTTTGTTCTAGTCTTGGTTTCTAATAATTTGAACAGTAAAATTATCATCTGTGATGTTGTGCCTGTTTCAAGCAGAACTTTCAGTCTTTTGGCAATAGCCAAGTACCACAGGGAAGAATAACATCCCAAAACCATGACCTGCCACACATCTGTAAAGGCTCGTTAAGATTGAATGTTACATCATTAAACATCCTGATTTTTTTTCCCCTTTGCTATTTCAAATGTATTTCTTTTGCTTCCAGTAAAGCACAAACAGAAAAGTAAAGGGTCCACATGAGTGGTTAGGAAGCTAAGTGTACTCTGCAAAGAACATAATAGGATTAGGAAAACAGTAGCATTTCTTGTTAAATAAGGAGCAAGGAGACTGTTCATGAGGGTTGGGGGTTACTTGATCTATTCAAGAAAGTGTCTTAGCAGCAGCTGATCGATCACAAGTGGAAGGAGTGGGGCACAAGGGCACATAAAACATGCCCAGAGCACAAGAATTCATTCCTTCCATCTCTTCTGTGCTCCACTCAAAGAAGAGATTAATATTCCAACAACTATTGCAAACTGACTGAAGGAAAATATTTTATCCCATTCTCCAAAACTTTACTCAATAACTAAGGAAAAAAACCAGTAACAGAATCACCAAAAGTTTGGTAAAGACCACAGGACAAGGCAAGGAAGCACAACAATATGGACGCAAAAGGATTTTCACATTTAAATGAGATTCAGCCTCATGAATCATTAACATTTCCATCTCACAAGGACAAGTCATCTCAAGACAAGGGTTTGGTTTTTCGTTTTTCGGGGTATTTTTACCCCCTGCAGTTACATTTTCAACAACTACACAAAGCAGCCTTCCCTTCACAGAAAATAGGAGAATTTTAAGCCTAAATCAGTTGGTGAGACAAAGATAAGCATCTTCTGCTTCATGATGGAAATCATTCTGATTTTGCAATTGATGATTTGTAAAGCTACAAGCCAAGAGATGAAACCTGACACCCTGGACAAGCACCAGGTCCTGACAGAGTAAACAAGCTGCAACAGCCATGGAACTGAACTCTGCACTGTGTTTCCATTTGCTGTCCCACTTCCTTGTGGATAAAAGCACGACATGGATTGTGATACATGCCTGAGCACCACTGGTTTAGATCATTTTCTACAAAGCGTCTCATTTTACATGTTTCATTTATAATGCAAATAAACAACAAAAGAAGGTCACTAGCACATGACCTTTTGTCTAAAGAGTGTTTGCCCTTGCCAAGAACCGCATTCCTTTAAATCCCCTGGGGACTCTGTGCATGAATGATTTTGCATCTGAAGTTCCTTACCTGGCCTTCACTTACATCTGAGCTAACAGAACACCAAAGCTTAGTAAGTTACTCTAGATTCCAACACTCGGAAGTGAAGTTTGCAGCTGGACTGTGACAGAGTGCACTGTTGCTCTTTATCCTGGTTTTCCCCAGTGTAGAAGGGTTTTGTTCCTCACTGAGGAATGATAACCCTGAAAGCTAAGCCTGAGCACGTACTTTCACCTCTTCACCTGAGGGCTCTGCAATGTTGTCAAAAATGGGACTTAAACACTGACATAGTAGCAGCATGCCTTCCTTAAAGGTGTGCTTTTCAAACCCTCTCCTGCATCACGTAGCTGCTGGATTTCAAGCCTGGAAACCCCGGTATTTCAGGACCCCACCTAACACCGACTGAATTTCATCAGAACTCCTTTTGGGAGTAAGTGTCCCTCAATCTGCAGAGACATTTAAAAGCTG